>JAOEHQ010024207.1:0-24914 GCA_025447715.1 Asclepias incarnata
TAATACTTGTTTGGTAGTTGGATATAGCATTTAAAGAGAGAGTGGTGTGGAAAAGGACATAAATGCCCCTCACGTGACTTGCACGTGGGGGGACTTAACAACAGGGACGAACAATATTTAACAGAAGTATGAGTTCAGGGATGAAAAAGTAACAAAGTTAACGGCAGGGACGAAACAACATTTTTCCCAAAACCACAGGGACGAAAAAGGTACTTAACCCAATTAAATATGAAAGTCCACACCTAAAATTGTGAATTTTTAAAACTCAAAAGTGTGGATAAATTTGTACACACTTTTAAGTGTTGACTTTTTTAATCTACCATACTTATTTCTATACACTTAAAAGTGTGAACTTTTAGTTTAATATAGTTTTACACACTTATAAGCGTGACAAAATATTATAAATTGTTCACGCTAACTAAAAGTGTGAATAAATGAAATTATTTTGTAGTGTGTTTTTCAATTTTTAAAGTGGGTATCCATTTTTTCTTTTTCTTTTAAATAAATATTTTCACTTTTCAATAATCAATTATATATTGTGTATAAGTTGTTGTACTACCTTGAAGTGTGTATTTAAAAAAAAAAAAAAGAAGGCGGAAATAGAAGCCCTTTTTTAAAGTAAACATGTAAATTGAAATTGATGAAATAAATATGGAATGAAAAACATATCTCTTAGTGTTGATACAAAGAATAAATAAAATCTTGAATGTTAAAAAAAAAAATCCATATTCTTTTCATCTTTTCTATTCTTTTTAAAATGGATGGAAATGTGATAATGGAAAGAGTAATACTTTTTTTTTTTATTTTTTTATTTTTTAGTTTTAATGAGATTTTAGGTATTAATTTTAATTATTTAAAAGATTATAAAATAATTAAGTTATATATTATTTAATTATTTATTTAATTATTAATTTTATTACTTTTTATATTTCTTTTATGTTCATTTTGTACCAAACAACGAAATTTATTATCTTTTCAAATACTCATTCTTTTTCCCGTTATTTTCATTATTTATTGCATTTCCATTCTCAAATCTCAATCATTCCCATCACCTACGCATAGTTGGGGTGGCTACAGGTATTTAATTTTCACCTATGGTTGGCCTGGGTGAGTTTTCTCCTCCAGATCTCTGGGTGATAGGGGTTTCTCAACGAGGGGTTTAAATTGGGGGCGATGGGCTCTCTAGCACGAACCCAGTTAAGACAACGTATGTTAGACCTTCCGATATTCGCGAATAATCCACACCTATAAAAAGAAAAAACACACCTAAGTATTTATTGTAAGGAGATAAACATTTACTCCGTACTTGGAAACTGAAAAACACAAAAAGATAAACAAAAATAAAAAATAATAATAATTAATAAAAATTAAAAAATAAAATCCACCCCATTCGTTGACCATAAAATTTGCTTGGGGTCTATATATGTATGTATTCATTATAGATCTGATCAACCGGAAAACCTCTAATCGTTTTGTATTAAAAATGAGTAATTCAGGACCTCCCTCCGAGTCCATATTTCAGCGTTCCGGTAGCAATATCAACGAGAGTGCCGCCGCAAGCGGTGTTTTTATTTCAGGTCCGCACCTTTCACAAGCGGCCGGGAGGAGGAGCTACGAGGAGCCGCCGGAGAGTCAACGCAACCTGGATGTTGTAACCGAAGCTCATTATCAACCTCCGACGTTCACGGAGTTCCAACGTCAAGAGAACTCGAACCCAGGCAACGATTATTTTGATAGATCATCTGGTATCGGATCAGCACCTGGTATTGATGGTCATGTTCGTTTTCATGATTCAAAAACCAGTGACTTAACCCAGGTGAAAACTCAAGTGAATGCTCCTGGATTAACAGACCAAGTTCATAAAAATCAATCCATGGCTGGAGACGACGACGACGACGAAGTTCCGGTCAGTTTGGTTGGAGGGACATTCAAGGAGGTGAACCCAACGGCATACTACGTGGAAAGAAAATGATACTGGAATATTTTGATTTGATTATCAAATGGATTATTTCCATTGTTTAAGTTTCAAAATTTCTGTTGTCTTTGATTTTCTATGCCTTTGATTTTCTGTGTGTTGTGAACTTTCAAATTACTCAATAAATTGCATCTATTTTGATTAGATCCGTGAGAAATTACCAAGTCAACTTCTGGTTAATATATTCAGATCAAGTTTAGGAGAGAGCCATAAATAAATGAATTAAAATTAATGTACACTTTCCGATATTTTTTCCTCCCATACCAACAAAAGTATATTCCATTCGTCCTATTAGAAATGTAATATTTTAAGTTTTTAAAGTTTTAATTTTTTAACTTTGACCTAAAATATTATTTTTTATCTTATATAATACTTGATGAAAATTATACCAATAAAAACACTCTCAAAATTCAATCAATTCATATAACTTTCATAAAGTATTATATAACAAAAAATAATAATATTTAAGGTCAAAGTTGAAAAAGAAAGACTTTAAAAATTCAAAACAAGACACTTCTAATAAGACGAAAGAAGTATCAAATTAACCAACCGGTCCCTATTTTTTAAGTCAACTTATGTTCACCAGATTGAAGATACAACTTTCCGATATGACTGACACTACTCCTAAAGGAAAGAGCTTTTTGGGACACATTCAATGTATTTTCCCTACTTTGCAAATTCTACTAACACGTGGCAAATTTTTAAAGATAATGTTAAAGCTTTGAGTCTTAAGTATTGTCACAAACTCATTGGGAAAGTCGTGTTTAAAGTGTTAAGGCTATTAAAATGCAACTTGTTGATGTACGAGAAGCTTTACTTGAAGTTAGAGAAAAGGATAATGATCCTGGAATTGCAGATGCAACAAATTCGTTAGCAGAAAAAGAACTTTGTGACTTTGAGTTTTTGGTATCAATAGTCATCTGGTATCAAGTATTAAACCAGGTAGATGTTGTGAGCAAAAAGTTACAATTAAAGGATATGCACCTCGATATTGCAACTGAACAAATAAACAAATTGATCGAGAACTTCAAAGATTATAGAGAAATAGGTTTTTTAAAAGCGATTGATGAAGCTAAGGAGATTGCTATTGATTCGATATTTCAACAAAAACGTGTGATCCAAACGAAAAAGAAATTTGATGAGAGTTCAAGTAGCCAAGAAGTTTCATTTATAGCAGAAGAGAACTTTAGAGTCAATTATTTCTTATATATTGTTGATAAATCAATTGGTTCTCTTGAAACAAAATTTAAACAATTCAAAGAGTATGAGAAATTATTTGGCTTTTTTGTTTCCACATAACTTACGGGAATTGATGATAAAGATCTTAAGTTGTGTTGTCATCGTCTTGAAAATTGTAACACCCCGCCAAGGCGGAATACGCGGGATGCACAGTTAACGTATATACATAGCACAAGTACAATAGATCACAACACAGTTGCCATAAATATAATCAAATAGTTACAGAGGTTACATTGTTTTGGGGTATTCAACCCTCAGAATTTAGATACATAAATATGAGTTACCAGTCACGCCGGACTGTACAAAAGGAATGTTGTACTGAAATTACAATCTTCCGATGATAATTGAAGCACAACAAAGCTGCAAAACGCGGATACCCAAAAGAAACGAGCTGCTGACTCAAATATAGCGATACTAGATGCTAAGACCTGAAAAGCATGACAAATCAAGTGTCAGCTATAAAATAGCTGGTGAGTTCACAGTGTGGTTACCAAAGAGTTTCTCGATGCATTCCTGTCAAAAGAGTTACAGTTCGCCAAGTATAATAGTTTTAAAGTTACAAAGATACTTATTAAAATAAGTATAGTTTCAAAGGTACAGCGATGCTTAACAGAATAGTTATAAAACTGATACAAGAGTCTAAAGGCAAGGCGGATATGGGAGGGCGGCAAGGCGATCAAGAAGGCAAGGCGGATAAGTGGCAGATTTCGGGACTTTTGGTTAAGAAGGACGGGAGATGGCAATGGATTACGGGCGATTCATCTTCTGATCACGTTGTGCATGGGGGAAACGTGGATAAAGGTTTCTCCAGAAACCCTAACGGCCATAAAACTACAGGTAATAGAAACCCTAATTCTCAATCATTCGTGAATCAATCTAATCATCGTGTTAATCCTCCTCGCCCTAATAAATCTAATTATCGGTCGATTGAAAAGCATTCCACATCGATCTTTGTTTCTAATTTACCTTGGAAAGCCACTGTTCGGGATGTGTGGGATGCATGTTCTCAATGGGGAGTGGTAGTCGAACGTATACATTGTTATGAAGAGATCATCGTCGGGCCATCGGTTTTGTTTTGTGCGTTTCATGAATGTTTCTGATCCTCATATCTTAGTAAACAATATTCGTACTACATGGATGGGCAACTTTCATCTATTCGCAGATGTTGCGAAGTTTAATAGATATGAGAAACGTAATGTGGGTGATCTAAATAAAACTGTTACGGATTTGCAGCCTAGTGGTACTTCTAGTCCAATGCAGAATACTACTGTTGGTCAACATAAAACGTATGCAGATGCTTTGGGGGGGAAGAAGGAGGGTAAGAAAGATGAAAGTGTGGAGGAAGTTGTTGTGATTTCTGAGGAAGATGGTATGGATTATTCTAGTATTGAGAATAGTCTTTTATTAAAGGTTAAGGATATTTCTTCCATTGTGTCTATCATTCCTCATATTGAAGCTGAAGGATTTCATAATGTGGCGATTCGTTATGTTGGTGGGCGATGGATTTGGTTAGATTTTGATACTACGGATCAATTAAATAATTTCAAGACTTCTGCGATTGTCTTGTCATTGTTTTCTGAATTTAGAGATGTTAGTCATGATTTTGTTCCTGGTGAACGATGCATTTGGATCGATCTTGTTGGATTACCATTGGTTTCTTGGGCGCCTAAGGTCTACAAGAAGTTGGGTGAACGATGGGGGGAGAGTGTGTTGGTCGACATGGACAACGACGGACCTTTGTCGAATGGCAAGGTTTGTATTCTTACAAAAATGATGTCGCGTGTGCATGACTCGTTTAAAGTTTCTTTGCGGGGACGTACCTATCAGGTTAATGCTAGTGAATTCGGTTATTGGTTTCCTGAATTTGAGGACGAAGAGGACAATGAAAGCGCTGATAACTCGGATGATTCTTTTCAAAATGACTCAAAGAATTTTGACGTTGATTGTGTGATGTCGGAAGATGGATCTTTTAAAGATGATGAGATCATGGATAGTGATAAATCTAGTGAAATCTCGTCAACGGTCCGTTTAATGGATGCTGTTGATACTCGAGGGAAAAATGAGGAAAGCAACGTCGGAGAGCCAACACCCGAAGAGGAGTATGCTAATACTGCGGATTTCAAAAATGACAAGGAAAGCTCCGATATACCAGTGGATGCGAACGTGTGTACAGGATCATTCAAAGTGTCACCAATCATTGTGGACGACCATAGGGATTTACAGGATGAAAGTAAAGTGAACTCGACTGTTTCGACACCTTCGGGCTATAAAGGTGCAGAGAAAAGGGTTAAAGAGGTAAGAAATTCGATGGGAAAGAAACCAAGTAGTTCAGATACAATTTCAAAAGTCGTTGGGGGGGCATATTCGTTTCGAAGTCACAGTGGGGTAGAATCTCCTACAGCCATGTTGAAAAGGATTAGAAAATTAGGAGACAATATGGGTCTTGATATCCCAGTGGAGTTGCCTTCATTGGAGAAATTGGTTAAAGGGATGAGTGGTGGATGGAAGTTTTAAATGAATGTCATCTCGTTGAATATTCGTGGTGTCGGGGGGAAAGATCCTAATAAGTTAAATAAAGTCGCTTCGATGTTAGCTAAACACAGAGTTAATTTTTGTGGCCTCCAAGAGACATTTATGTCTTCTGTTAATATCATCAAAATTCGAAAGATTTGGGGTAACGGTCAGTTTGAGTTTGCTAGCTCTTCAGCGGGGTCATTCTGGTGGTATTCTGTCGATTTGGAACCCTTCCATCTTTCGAAGTATAAAAGTTCTTAGCTTCCCGCGTGTCCTTATCGTTGAAGGTATTTGGCTCTCTATTAACTTGCATTGTTTTATGATTAATGTGTATGCCCCGCAGGATGAACAGGAAAAGCGTGATCTTTGGGGGTTTATTTCTCGGTTCGTGGTTTCTAATGGGGATAACGTAATCATTTTTGGTGATTTTAATTCGGTAAGAAGTAGTGAGGAGAGAATTGGTTCGGTTTTTTGTCAGTCAAATGCGGTCGCGTTTAACAAGTTTATTAATGATTTGGAGCTGTCTGACATCCCGATGGGCCAGTATAAATTCACACGCATGAACCCAGTTGGATCTTGTGGGGCAAAGCTTGATCGATTTTTAGTCTCTAAATCGTGTCTGGCTGTGATTGAGAATATTAATGCAGTTGTCCTTGATCGGAATGTTTCTGATCACCACGCTATTCTATTGCACCAAAAGGTTATTGAATTCGGCCCTATTCCTTTTAAGTTATTTAACTCGTGGGGAAAAATGGATGGATTTGGAGACGTGGTTCGAAAAAGTTGGAACGATACTGTAAACCATCGTGGTTGTCCCATTGTGAAATTTAGATATAGATTAAAAAAATTGAAAGAAGATATTAAGTGGTGGAAAAGCAATATTGATAGTAAAGCTAAGTTGGCATCTTTGCGTAATTCTTTGGTTGATTTAGATAAAGCTATGGACAATGGGACTTTTGATGGTAATTTGGCTACAAAAAGAGCAGACATTTTGCATGAGTTAATGGATCTTGAAAAGCTTGAAACTTTGGATATTTGGCAAAAGTCAAAGGTCAAATGGTGTGTGGAAGGTGATGAAAACTCTCAATTTTTTCATGCATATGTTAACAAAGCTAGGAAGAATATGGGTATTCAAGGGATCAAAGTGAATGGCAATTGGATAGATGATCCTGAACAAGTGAAAGATGCTTTCGTGAATCACTACTCGAAAAAGTTTAAGCGGGATTCTTATGTAAAAGTTAAAAATAGGAGTCAGCGGTTTAAAGTTTTAAAGCCCGAGCAGGTTCTTAACCTTGAACGGGAGGTGTCTGATGAGGAAATTAAGGTTGCGGTGTGGGATTGTGGGAGTGATAAGTCTCCGGGTCCGGATGGATTTACTTTTGGTTTTGTCAAGGAGTATTGGGATGTTTTTAAAACTGACGTTTTTAGTTTTGTGAATCGTTTTTTTATGACAGGTTCCTTCTGCCTGGATGCAACTCGTCGTTTATCACCTTAATTCCTAAGGTTTCGAATCCTATTGCCATTGATGATTTTCGTCCTATTAGCCTTATTGGTCTCCAATACAAAATCATTGCTAAAATCTTGGCGAATAGGCTTGCAACGGTGTTGGATTCGGTGGTTAGTCCTACACAATCGGCTTTTATAAAAGGTAGGAATATCCTTGATGGTCCGCTTATTCTCAACGAGATTCTGGAGTTGTATAAGAAAAAGAAAAAGAAAGCCGTATTCTTAAAGTTAGACATTGCAAAGGCTTATGATTCGTTGAATTGGGACTACTTGTGTACTATTATGACTCATATGGGATTCGGAAGAAGATGGATCATGTGGATATCAGGATGTCTTTTTTCTACTCGGTCATCTATATTAATCAATGGGAGTCCCACGAAGGAGTTCACGTTGGAAAAGGGGCTTAGACAAGGTGATCCAATGGCGCCGTTTTTGTTTATTTTGGCTATGGAAGGATTGCATGTGGCTATTGAGGATTTGAAGCATTCTGGAGATATTCATGGATTAAAGGTCGGTTCCCTTTCTCTATCTCATCTTATTTATGCGGATGATGTTTTACTTATGTTAGATTGCTCTGAGGAGAATATTCGCAATGTGAAAGCTACTTTCGCTTGCTTTCACCTCGCTTCTGGTCTTCGCATTAATTATCAAAAGTCCCATATGTTTGGCATCGGCATTAGTGGCTCTCGGTTGGGTGTCTTGGCTGGTATTATGGGTTGTGGGCGAGGTACGTTTCCTTTCTCTTATCTTGGGGTTCCGATTGGTGGGAATATGAAGAGGGTGGAGTCTTGGTCACCTATTATTGAGAAATTCCAAAAACGTCTTTCTAAATGGAAGGTGAACTTGTTGTCGTATGGAGGTAGATCAGTTTTGATTACTTCGGTTTTGGGGGCGGTTGGAACGTATTATATGTCTCTATTTCGTGTTCCAAGTACGGTTAGAAAAATTCTTGAATCTCTTCGGGCGAAATTTTTTTGGGGTGGTAGTGAAGATAAAAAACGTATGCATTGGATAAAATGGAATTCTATTCTCGCTTCTAAAGATAAAGGTGGTCTTGGTTTTGGCTCGTTAGATGCGTTAAATAGGAGCCTCCTTCTGAAATGGAGATGGCGTATGGTCTCACAGCCCAACACTTTGTGGGTTTCGGTTTTGCATAATATTTATAACCCCGTGGCTTCTTCGGATTGGCTTAAGCCTGATTTTACGAAAAGTGGCGTATGGCATAACATCATGTCGGTTGTGCATGAATTACATTTGAAGAGTATTGTCCCTTATAATTCGTTTTCTAAAATAGTGGGTAATGGTGCTGGCACTTTGTTTTGGTTGGATACGTGGTCTGGTGATGTCAACTTTGCTATCAAATTTCCTAGACTTTATAATCTTGAATTGTCCAAGAATGTTTCGGTTCAAGAAAGATGGCAGAATAAAGTTTTGATTCCGAATTGGCGAAGAGCGATCAGAGGTGGTAGAGAGGCTACTGACCTTAGTCAATTGTGTCATTTACTTAACTCGGTTAATCTCAATGATAACAGGGATAAATGGATTTTTGCTTTGGACAACTTGAAGGAGTTCACAGTGAGAGGAGTTCGAAATAAGATTGATATGGAAACTCTCGGTAATCCTCATAACGCCACAAGATGGAACAAGATCGTCCCTCGTAAGGTTAATATCCTCGTTTGGAGAATTCTTCTTAATCGAATTCCGACTCGTCTCAATTTGGCAAATAAAGGTTTAGATATACCTTCGACTCTTTGCCCGGTCTGTGATAACGCGGTGGAAAATTGTGAACATCTCTTTGGTGAGTGTGAGGTTGCTAGTAGAATCTGGAATCATTTGTCTAAATGGCTTCAACTGTGGGCTGTTCCATGCAATGGTCCGCTGAGCATGATGCAATTCATTGATAATTTGAGGTTCACTTATGAGAAGCGGAGTATGGTCGAAGCTATTGTTTTTTGTGGCTTGTGGTCGATATGGCGCTACCGAAATGGAAAACTCTTTAACTCGACGCCTTTTGGGAAGGAGACTATTATCGATTTTATCATTGCTCAGTCGTATTCGTGGTACTCGAGTAGATACAAAAAGAAAAAGATTTCGTGGTTGGATTGGTTACAGTGCCCTCTACTTGTGTGAGGTTCGGGGTGTTTCCTTGGGGTTTATTTGGGATTACATCAAAAACACCGCGGAGTGAAAACCGGTGGCTCGGCCTCCGTTTGGTGGGAATTTTTCTCGTATCTTGTTTATCGTAATTGGTACGAGTTTTTTGATTCCTTTTGTAATCCTCGAAGTCCGAATCCCAAGAAGTATCTAGGATCTAGTTGTTATGTTTTGGTTCTAGATATTGTAATTGTAATTGTATTTTCTTGTTCTTTGTACTCTTTGATATCTAGCGTTTTGCTGGATATCACTTTTATTAATATATTGCCGTTCTAAAAAAAAAGAAATTATATTACTGAATCCACAATAGTTGGATGCTTGATCACTTGTGAAATTATTAAGCTTTTTGTGCGGGACACTCTTTAAATGTGTAATAATTCTTTGTAGACTGAAAGGTGTTATTTGCGTTGGATTTTATTTTTGGGTTTGGTTTACAAGTACATTTATTCTAACTACAGTAGTATACTTAAATGACCGTAAGAGGCTCCCAATATTGACATACGTCACTTGAAATCACTTTTGTCACATCTGTTTCACTTTATCAGTTTTAAAACTGATTTTTACTGACATACCAACAATATCTCATCACTTCCTTATTACTTCCTCATCTCTTTATTTTTTTATTAATTAAACACAATAACCTATTAAAACTAGTTTAATACCCGGTCGGTGATTAGGTTTGACAAACTACTGCATAATTACTGTTTATGGAATGTGTATCGTAAATTTGCAAGTACTGGTGAATTGAGTCAAGCCTACTCATGAGCTTTCGTGATTGACTCGTAAAATACTCGAAATCGACTTGGACTTAGTCCAGTCGAACTCGAGTAAACTTTTGAGTTAAGCTCGGATGTTATAATATCCGGTTCGAAAATCTCGCAACCTTAATCGTGCTTGTGCATTTTTCTAAATTTACCCTTGAATATAATATATGTTTATATATATATATATATATATATATATATATATTGTATTACATGATCGAGTCAAACACAATAATACCTGGCTCAAAAATCTCGCGAATATTATGGTGTTCGTGCTATTTTATAAATTTAACATTGAACATTATATATTTTTACATAAACTGTATTACATGATCAAGTTGAGCTCAAAAATATCGTGTCGAGTTTAAAAGTGTCGCGGTGAACTTGAAATTATCAATCCCGTTCTACTTGTGTTGATTAAAATTTAGTTTAATACCTTATCGTGCGAAGCTCAAAAATAAAAAGTTTGGTCAATCTTAAGTTTGGTAATCTACTCAAGGTCAAGCCTCACACTTTATGAAGTGACCCGACTCCATTACACCCCTAATATTTTACCCAAACAAAACTAAATAAAATGAGTTACAACACAAACGTTTTTATACGTGGTTGGTTACTCATGTTAGGTTTATTCAACAATTCCTGGACGCTGTCCCAGATTTAACTCTTGAGGCCCTTGACGACATTCTTTCTGATCACCGTCCGTTGTTTCTCACCCAAAAGTCATATGACTTCGGCCCAACTCCTTTTAAGTTCTATAATTATTGGTTGGATATAGGGAGCTTTGAGCACATGGTTACTACTAGCTGGTGTAAATTGGGAAACTCCTCTTACAATAATGCCTTTGTGAGATTAAAAGACAAGTTAAAGATGCTTAAAAATGATGTGAAGTCTTGGCGTAAAGAAGGCACATCTTCCCGCAATAAAGAAGATATAACAAAAGATATTACTGCTGTTGATAACCAAATTAGTAGAGATGGGGGTCGTCATAGCGACCTGCATGGGAAAAGAAGACCTTTTATGCTGGAACTTCAAACGATTGAACATAGGCAAAACAGTGATCTAAAACAACAGGCTAAGGTTAAGTGGAGTATAGAGGGGGTTGAAAATTCAAAATTTTTTCATTCCATTATTAATCAGAAACGTCGAGGTCTCTTAAAGGAATCAAGCATAATGGTGATTGGGTTGTCAATCCATCTGAGATCAAAAAATGTTTCCAGGATCATTACGCAAGGAAATTTCAAAGGTTTGAAGGCATCCCATTTTCTTTCATTCATTCTCGATAACGTTTGGGTTCAGCTCTTCCCTCATACCTTGAGGAACCTCTTACAGCAGCTTCAACTTCACCTAAACACGTTAAGGACACTATTCATGTTATTGAGCTATACATATACTATATGTCGAATTATGTAAATCTCATGCGTGGGTATGACCATGGTCCATCAAAATGAAAGATACTTCGTAGATTCGGTATTTCTAATACAAGATAAATGATAGAATGTTGTAATAACTTATAACGACTTGGTTTCTGGAATAAAAAACCACAGATGTTGTTATGTCCGTTTTATATTTGCTGTACATTTACACATTTCTTACACTTGCTACATTGAGTTACTACATTATTGCGTTAATTGCTATACCGAAGCTGAGATTGGTTCCATTAGTTCCGTAAAAGGGCCCCATAAGTTATGTGCATTCCTGGTTGAGTTACCTAATGTTCAAAATGGGTATATCAGTGAAACCACTAGGTACCTTTTCAACTTTTCATGATACCCAATTTTCAGAGCATTAAGACATTTGGGATTTCTATAACATTTTTACATTTTCACTTGAAGTTATGCTAAAATGCAAAATGCTAATTTCTCGGCCCTTTTCAATATTGGTAGAATTATGGTTGATTTAGTCACATTACCTGATCTTTTTTTATTTACTTATAATTATTTCATGTTTTCATACACTACTTTACTTTGGCTGATATGATTGCACTGAGATTAGGGATGGCAATAAAACCCGAACCTGACAGGGAAACCCGATATCCGAAAAAATCGGGGTGGGTCGGGGCAAGCTTATCGGGTCGCGGGTCGGGTTTCAGGGCAATTATCTGGTTTTTTCCGGGTTTCGGGGCAGGGACCGGGTCATGCTTAACCCGACCCGACCCGAACCCGATAATATATATATATATAGGGATGTGATCAGGAGAATACTTAAAAATTGGTGAAAACCAAGGGACTCATATGAGCCCTTGGATCAACAATGATCTAAGGCCAACATCAGATATAAAAAATACATTGGAAGGGTAATTCGGTCATTTAAAATCTAAAAACACATACATAGTGTTTATCATGATTGTATTCTTCTCCAGTCTATCCCATCTATCTTCTCCAGATCTATCTCCCCCACACCGACGAACACACACAGTTACACACACTATCTCTTTCTCTCTCATCTCCGGCGACGACCACCATCTCTGGTCAGACCACCATCTACGACCACCACCAAGGGCGGAGCCTGTTTCGACAGAACACACACACACACACACACTTTCTCTCCGGTGATTTTAACCTTAATTTTCTCTTCTTTATATATGTATCTGTATCAATAGATGTGTATCTATATATGTGTATTTGTATCTATATATGTGTATCTATATAGTTTGTGTAGCTCCGATTCGAATCTGATATGTTCCGATTGTTGAATTATAGTGATTCTGTTAGCTTTGTTTCTGTTACTCCTTAGTTTTATTTTTAGCTAATTAAGTGTTAATTCGATTTTAAGTTATAGGTTGAAGCTTAATTTGTTACTTCATCAGGCTCGTGAATATATATAGGTTTATAGTCTCTGATCTGATTTCATGCCAGGGAGTTTATGATTAAAGAACCTTTCGAAGTTTGATTTAGTTGAGCGACAATTATAATTGTGTGTGTTTTCACTATACGAATTACATAGACATGATTTACGATAGAAACAACCAGCATGTTTCATACGGAGAATGGTTACGTTTGTTGAGCATGCCCTTGAGAACATGTTTTATGACATTGCTAGAAAGGTTATCACTCTACTCTTGAATGTGACTTCATAAGAGTTAAAAGTGAGAAAACAAGAAGTTATCTTTTCTTATAGTTTGGATCTTTATTTTGTGGATCTTATATGTTGAATACATGAATTAAATCTCTAAATGTTTATGGTAGTAATCGAAAGCTTAAGTACATAAGCACCTGATGGCGATAGTTTCCATAGCCACTTGAACCAGCAACAAGAACTGCCCATTTTGTGCTATTGAAGAATCTTGAGCAATACATGTATGTCCCAAAAAAAAAGTACTGATAGTTCTAGAGTTCAAATACCAAGAAGCATTTAGCCTAGCGGTGTTCAAACAATAAATGTCCTTTAATTTGCCAAAATGGGGGTTCATGTTCTACCAGTATAGATAGAATAATGCGAGTTTGCTACTCAAAATAGGTTAACAAAACTCAAACCTCAGTAACAACAGTTTCGGAGTTAAATGTAGGGGAAAAAAAACAGTGTTTGAACCCCATTATTTCACTTCTACTGTAAACGTACCCGGATTATTGCAAATTCTTACACTTTGCTTGGGTCCCGAGGGTTTAACAACTGGTTTTCTTCCAGTAACATTTTTTACAAAAGCTGAAGTGTATATAGACTTCTGCCCAGCCAGTTTTTCTTAAAGCCATAACATGGGCGGGTGGTAAATAGATGTTATTTTGCTGTGTACTTTTGAGTTTTGAGTTTCGAGTTTCATGGCAATCAAAGTTATGTGTATAATCGGGCATTTGGAATATAAGATGAGATTGTGTTTACATTAAGATCCCGGTTAAATTGTATGAAACAAAATAACCATTTGCAAACGATTACTCTATCTAATCATGTCCAGGAAGCTAACCGAAGGATAAAACACACAAAAAAAAATGCAAAACAAAAATTACATCATAAACTTTTTCAGATTACACAAACTTTTTCAGATTACTCTCCAATGTTAGGGCTGATTCAAATGTTCGGATGAAAAGTTGATAGTTCCGCTCAAGGCTGCCTTGCTAGATATTGGCAAATCACGGAAGGATGCTTGGACGAGCTGGGTCAAACAGTATAGAGACGAGGTAGCTTGACTCTTGAACTTGCATCCTAATAGAAAACTGGTAATATTTTTGTAGCGGTACACTGTAGAGGCAACAAAATGCACGATTTGGGGAACAATAACATGGCATATGGGTCGATATGGGGTGGGTTGATCACAAACACTTTCTGTCAAAAACTTTTAAGTTTCCTTGTATTAGTGTGTCAAATATGTTACAAAAGCTGTATCTAAAATAATGATTTTTTAAAAAGATTTTATGTATCAACAATACACTTTGGTCAATCTTCGACGTAGTTGACCCATTTGGAAATGGTTTAGGTTGTTTCAAAACACTTCCTATCCAAAAAAGTTATTAATTGGTTTGACCTTTTGACCCATTTCTTTTTTAATGTTTTATGTTACTTGTTTGATCTGTAAGAGATAAAACATGTGTGGATCGAATATTTGATATGTAAATGGGTTGAGATTTCCGTATCCAGTGTCGCTCTATAGTCATGGCGCATTAGGCGATTGCCCAAGGTCCCCAATTTTAGTGCTATTGGTTTGAAAATATTATTGGCTCTCTTTTTACGGCTAGTTTTGGACTTAAAAGACTAACAATTAAAGTTACGGCACCTCCCCCTCTATGAACATGAAAAGCTATTTTGTCGATTGAAAATTTTTATCTTTGAAGACTTGAGTAAAGAGTTCGCTCTGAAAAGCTAGAAAAATAAACTTTATATAAATAGTTTAAACATTTTTTACTTTTTTACACTTACAAAAGGTAGATAATTTTTTTTATGACTCAACAATTTACAAGTCAGACATCTACTCATTTGGAGTAGTTTTATGTGAAATACTATGCAGGAGGAAAGCATTTATTCCAGATATGGATAATAGATTTGTAGCTCCATTGTTCAGAGTTCATTATGAGAAGGAATCACTGAATGATATGATTCATCCGGACGGTATCAAATGGTCCAGAAATCACTCACCAGCTTCTCTAAAGCAGCATATTCTTGCTTAGAGGAGGAGCGACTACAACGTCCAGATATAAACGAAATTGTCATTGAACTTGAGAATGCTTTGGAACTTCAGCAGCCACTTGAAAAATCGGTGAGACAATCCTCTGTCTTTTTTTCTTCTTTCCTCATAATTCTATCATAGTATGTTTAATTTTATCCCTATTAATTTATTTCCCATTTTTTAACTGATGTTAAGAAACGCAGTTGATCGTAGAGCTCAAAATGGGCAGGCTCACCTGTACCTGTCAGTTATGTAATACTCTTGAAAAAAACATGGTGGGTTTGGACCGTTTGGTTGTGTCATAAAAGAGAAGTTTTTGCTTTCTTCTTGAGTTATTTTAACGTCAATACATATCCTTTTTTAAAAAACAAGAACTCTTTGGGAATTAACTGGATCAACAAGATACATGACACAATTTAATTTCAGTTTCATTAGCCTTCTAACATGTTCTGAAGTAACACCCTTTTCACCCCCTTGTCACAATGGTGCATAGAAAGAACTTGGAACGATTGAAGATTCCATTCAGTGATATAATGTTGGCCACCGATTACTTTTCCTAGGAGTACTATATTAGGGATGCTTTATAGTAATTGTTGTCGGTCCCAAACCTAGATAAAGGATGAGGGATTTTGTTAAAGACTTTAAAGAAAGGCCCATAATTTACAATGTGATAATTTTCTAAACAGAATGTGTTTAACTCAATGACAATGTTTATGAGTTTATTTTATTCAATAACAATGTAATTAGTAGTTTTTGAGTTCTTATTTTAATTTCATTTCATAATATATAGGATTATTATAAGTTTGCCGAGCGGAAGATAGAAGAGATTATGAAGTTAAAGAAGTTGTTTCTTTCGACTTCTCAAACCTTGAAAGACGGCTTGTCTAAGTTCTCTGGTGATTCAACTTTGATGAGTTATAATTCAAAGATCTGTGAAAAAGAAGAAGCCTGTTCAATTAGAGTAGAGCAACAAAGTTTGGCATGTATTTTGTATTTTCGACTAAACACTATAGTTTGTATTATGTTTTCGTAATGTACAAATTCTTCGTTAGCTTGTATGTTATTTAGTAGCCAAGCATCACACTCTTATTGTGATAATTAGTTAAACACATTGTGTTTAGAAAATTATCACAAGTACGTAATTTAGTAGAGCTAAAGGCCTCAAATTGTTATTGTGAGCCCGAAACACAAGGTATTTAGTAAATTATCACATTGTGATACTTAATTAAACACATTGAGTTTAAAAATCTATCACAAGTACGTATTTTAGTACCTTAAGGCCTCAAACTGTTATTGTAAGCCTGAACACAAGGTGTTTAGAAATTTATCACATTGCGATAATTAGTTAAACACATTGTGTTTAAATAACTATCACAAGTACGTAATTTAGTAGCTAAAGGGCACAAACTGTTATTGTGAGCCACAAACAAAAGGTGCTTAGAAAAATATCACATTGTGATACTCAGTTAAACACATTGTGTTTAGGAAACTATATCATGTAGGCATCAAACTGTGAGCTTGAAACACAGGGTGTTTAGAAAACTATCACATTGTGATAATTAGTTAAAAAACACTTTGTTTAGAAAACTATCACAAGTACATAATTTAGTAAGCTAAAGGCCTTAAACTATTATTATGAGCCACAAACACAAGGTGTTAAGATAAATATCACATTGAGATAATTAGTTAAACATGTTGTGTTTAGGAAAGTATATTACGTAGGCATAAAAATATTATTGTGAGCCCGAAACATAGGGTGTTTAGAAAATTATGAAGTCGAAAATAAAACCGTTCATTCTTTCCTTAACCGTCTCATTTGTTTATGTCTTCCAAAATATCAAGTCTCTCTCTCTCTCTCTTTTTCTCTCTATCTTTCTCTCTCTCTCTCTCTCTCTCTCTCTCTCTCTCTCTCTCTTAAAAACATATTGTGTTATATATATATACACACACTGGTAGGGTACACGCACAATGCGACGATACCTAGTAATTTATGGCAATTTCTGTAATTTTTGAGCAATTTCGGACCAACTTCATTATCCTAGATGGCTTCCAATTTAGTACAAATTACGTCTTTTGATGAGAATGTGATTCACTAACCATATACAAAGTATGGATTTGCTTATTTAAAAGAAGTAAATTACTTCCACTTTTTTCTTCCATTTACAAAAACTAATACAAGAATGTAAAATTCCATTCCATTTTTCTATGTTTCGTCTGCTCCAACTGCAAGAAAACACAAACCATATCTTTATCAACATCTAGTTTAACAAATCAAAAATTACAAGATACAAATACAAAAGAGACATCAATGCCAGGCAACAAAGTCAAGAAGCAATACAAGTGTCTCTCAAAAGAAAAATAGCGAGGCAGCCAAACAGACACCAATGCAAAAATTTGTAAACAACTGAAAAATTCTCTAGCCTAGTCAAATAACAAACTCTAGCTTATACTTCTAGTTTTACAAGCAGTGCTGCGAAATCTTGTGATGCAATAGAGCCAAATAAACATGTGACGAGTGTCAACAAACGAGACTCGATCCGTTCTTGGTAATGGTCACCCCATATACATTGTGGCATCAAATCATCTGCGTCAAGGAGGTAATTGTAAATAAATATCACAATATAGTTAGACCAATGCATCCATTAAAATAAAACACAATATTGTCCGACCCGTTAATATGATAACTCAGTTGTCCCACTAAAAGCTTTTTCCCCTGCATTTCCGTTTTTAAGACCATGCATACTCCTTTTCTGATTGAGATGTGATATCAATTTGCATAAGTCATACTAGCAAGATTATAGACTATAGAGCTCATGAGTCATGCCTGTAAGGGTCGCCCAGACGTATCTCATCAAACCTCGAAAACTGCTCACCATCTTTAACATGAGAATGACCCGGATATTATTATTGAGAAACAATGATCATGATTTTTACCTATTCTCCTTTTTTAATCCGTTGTCCAGCGTTTGTCATCACCACAAACATGCGATCCCTGAATCGCCAATGGAAAAAACAATTTGGTTGGCAAGAATGGTTCATCGTATCTGCAAAATAGCACCACATATATTCTATAAGACATGGAAATAAATGGCCAAAAGATTCTATAAGACATGGAAATAAATGGCCAAAAGCTAGTATCTAACTAATATTTACAATATGAACTAACGATAAAATAATACGGAAACATAAATGGAATCATATTTGCATTTTGAATTAAAGAACCGATCCTAATTCTAAAGTTAAAATGTCTAGTTTGTGCCATACTAACAGCCCAAACAAATCTCTGTGGATCTCGAGCAAGCCATTTTACTTTCAGGGGCATGGCAGGGTGCTGAGAACGAACAGTCATATATATAACGGTTACTTTTAGGAAATTAAAACCAGGGATGATATTAGCATCACATGAATATCGGCGATAGGATTGCGAACGTACCCAATTCTTTTCCCAAATTTCTGCAAATCGTTCTTTCTCTTTTCTCATGGTTGAAGCAAGATCTTCATTTCAGGTCATCCTAAGCATGTCAAAAGAATGATTTTAAAAGCATGATACAAAACATATGGTTTTTCTAGTAATGACATTCCGCATTTCCATATGATTAGAGCTCAGAATCAGATTGGCTGAATGGTTTTGTTAATGGGTCAAAACGGGTAATCTTTTGTACGGTTGAAAACAAAATGGGTCCAGTTGTGTTAGACAGCAAAAACGTATTTTACATTTGCCCAAAATAATTTAAGTACCTGCAGGGATCTCAAGATCAGTCATCCCCTCAACTGTCTTCCTGTTACAATGACATTCAACAAATACACATGAAAATGCAATACATCTCAAGTAATATAAACCGCAACACGACTGCCTTTTCAAGTTCTAAACATATGTATCTTTGAAGATTATAATTATAACCAGTAAGAATAACATGAATCCGTCTCTTTTCTGACAAAATAAATAATAATCCTTAAAGCCACTAGAACAACAATACAAGTCATGTAGCTAACCGGAGAGTTTAGTCATACCAAAATTCATTTTACACAGAATGCACTACGTTCAATCTCATATCAAGTGCAGTATTTTCAAGGAAGCACTACCTTCCTATTATTATTTCTTATGTCAGAAAAGTTAAGATAAGTTTCAAAACCGATTCTTAAAAGAATCGTTAAATTTAAACATCAGGATAATGCTTTTAAGTGGATTTATTATAGATGTATATATGATCTTGAGCACTATATATTTCCATTACAAACGGCATACTACATTAAGAATATGGTCTAAACATAGCCTTTTACCCAGGTCAATATCATTCTCTTGTAACAAATTTAACCTCAATTTGTCTTTGAGATAAGAACTAATTGGACAAAACGTGACAGTTACTTCATAAAAAACACAATCAGACCATAAATTAAGTGAAACAGGTTGAGGTTTGTATTCGCAAACTATTTGAAAATTTTTAATAAAATGAGCAAAAGGTGAAAGTTATTTTCATCATTACGGGGAATTGATTTTGGGTCAGACAGCTCACTGTGCAAAGAAGCCAATCTGAACGACACCCCAATGAAAAAAAGGCATTCCAATTTGGTGAGTCCAGCAACATCCAACAAAAGAAACGTTATATTTCCATTCGTGAAGATACGGCAAATGACCCAAGCAAAACTTTCAGATTTGTCCACAAACAACTCACCTGTGAAAATGGGCTATTCATGACTTGTGCACTCATCACCATATAACAAACAAGCCAATATCTCAGAAATACACATAGAACCAACAGATCCACGGGTTGACAGACACTTCCATGGATCGGTTGGAGAAAGGGAAACGGGCTAGAAAGAAGCTTAAATTCAAATGTACAATACTTTTTGTTGGGGTTTGATAGATTGCAAAAACTCTTTAATTCAGTGAATTAATTCACATAGTATTAGATATAAGGGTTAATTACAAAAATGGTACCTGACGAATATGCCAAATTACACGTTTCATACCCCTACGAATTTATTTACCCGAAACACACCCAAAGTTTGCACTTTTGCACGCTCACGATACCTACCGCTAACGGAGGCTAACGGGTCGTTAAATCCAGTCATGTGCCGCTCACGTGAATATATAAATGACTGCTTTACCCCCATATCTGGCCCCCTCATTAATCATCTTCATCTCCATCATCAAGATCAACAACAACCACCCAAATCTTCATCATCAAGATCAACAACAACAACAACAAATCTTATTCTTCGATTCTATTTATTGGAAGTGGAAACCTGAACTAAGAACCCGGCCCTTAATACTAGAAAAGGGTATCCTGACCCGTCTCCTTTTTAGCTAACTTTTAATGTTACCCATTTGCCCATCAGGGATGAAATCAACTGAATGGACCCATTTTCTAAGTGATTGGGGTTAAATAACCAGAAATGGATTTTTACTACTAGCAGCACAAAAGTGATTATCACAGCAAAAGAATATCCACAAAACTATTAAAACTGACAATCTGATTCTTATTTTTTGTTTCGGAAAGGCTGATTATTATTATTTAATATGACATAGTCACTTTAAATCACTTATCATATCATAAGTACCCTTTTGTGGATGCCTGGGTTGGATAGTTTTCCTCGAAGTGTACTCAAGTTAGACCTCATGGAATGTTAAAATTTTCATAATTAGATATTAAGAAGTTCGCCAGAAAGAAAGAGAAAAGAAACTCAAATGTATCCACTCTAAAAAGCTTACATTTTTTGCATTCAATTTGAACTCTTGCAACCTTTCCTAGTTTTGCGGTATAGTATTTTCATAAAAGGAGTTAAAACATTAATAGTTTTACTCCATCATATCCTACATATTATCTGATTTCAAGGTTTTTGACCCATAAATGATCTAGCTCATGCCAGTTTCTTTCTTGTCAAATTTACAAAATAAAGTTTAAATCTTTGACAATCGGTTGAACTTCTATACATTTACCTAGCTTTCCCGCAAGCTCTTCTCATCAACGGAATCTTCACCAAAAACATAAATCTGTTTGTTTAATGTCAAATTTCAGACAAAAAAGTTTGTATTTTTTGCAATCAATTAAAAAAAGGGTTAAGGAGGAAACCCTGTCCCCGGTACCACATTGGATACCCATCATGACCTCCCCGTAAGGTTTTTGATGCCGGTAAAATACCTCCATTTAATTCCTACATGATCTGGGCACCCCAAAGGATCAAACCCGCGTCATTTAAGTCTTCCCATGTGGGCCTTAAGCTTCATTGGTAACGGGTAACACTCCATCTATGATGGATTGGTAAAAAATTTTGGTAGGAAAAATAAGATTTGAACCCATGACCTTTGATTTAAAAGAAAGGGTGTTAACCAACTCTCCTAATGGAAAATTTATAGTATAGCTTTTTCACGAGGTATTATTCTCAACTTGTTACTCTTATTAATTACTGATTTTTCTTTAGATCAAAGTGGCACAAGATCTGATGTCAAGATTTCTTGAACTATAAACAGGTAATCTGCGGGGATAACAAACATCAGCCGTCCAAATTTTCATCAACGGTTCTCATTTCCTGAGACTGGATCCATGGGCAATCTAAGGTCACAGATTTGGAACTTGGAAGATAAATTTTTCTATAATCCAGTATTAGTCCCTATGCTGTTCATATTATTCGTATGCTGTATAGTAAAGAAACAAACAGTGTTTAGACATAAGAATTCTGGAGACTACTAAAAGCCCCAGATTTTTTCGACTTCGTTTACTATTCATGTCATTGTTGTTGTACTATAGTGTACAATGTATCAATGCATTGTGTGCAGTGATTGATCATCACATAACAAACTTGTTCTAACTACTTAGTGCCATTAAGTGATAAAGGTGTGGTTTTCATGCCATCGAGTGTGAGTACATGCTGTTATAAATTATGCTTTTGGTGCCGTCGATCTCGATATCTTGTAGCTCTTGCTTTGGTCGTCTGAGAAGACTGTATACGATGGTTGCAGTTACAGCTCCAATAATTGGGGCCACTAAAAAAATCCATAGGTTTTTGTATTCGTTAGCCACAACTGCAGGGCCTATACTTCTTGCAGGGTTCATAGAAGCTCCAGTAATTGGCCTGCAATCAAAACTTTGTATCAGGATTGAATTCATACATTGGTTCATCTTGACAGAAGTGTTTGCATAAGCAATTCAACTCATGCAAAAGTTTCATATTGTCTACTAGAGTATAATGATGTTATGGTCGTTACCCTGCAATTATAACATTGAACATCAATGTCACTCCAATTGCCACCCCTGCAAGCTCCTTGCTCTGCATTAAACGATTCAAGATCAAACTCAACATCTTGACAATCCAAAAGAAACTAGACCGGATGGTTTGCTAGATAAAAAGATAAAAACGTACTGATCTATCATCGGTTGCAGCACCACTAATGGTGAACATCAAGATGAAAGTGATGATGAATTCCCACAAGAAAGCTTCTTGATCAGTTGTTGGATTTGAATACCCTGTTAGAGTTGGCAAAGTGTCGTTTTGGTGATTGAACAGAACTTTCAAAGTGAGACACGCTAGTGTAGAACCTAAAATTTGAGACACCACATACATTGGCACCTACACGAACAAAAACCTGTATGAGAAAAGCACACACGAAAACTGATTTCTTGGAAAGCAACGTATATGGTTCTTACGTATATCAGAGGCAATCTCTTGGTAACAGCAAAAGCAATAGAAACTGCAGGGTTGAAATGGGCACCAGAAATATGTCCAAGTGTATATATCAGAGCCATTAGACATAAACCCCACACCATTGCAATCCCCAAGATTGTTAAAGACCGATCTCTATCAACAAGCGCAGCCCCACACCCTGTGAAAATCAAGATATACGTCCCTAGAAGCTCTGCGATAATCTGGTTTTGTTAACAGAAACGATACATTATAACAATTTTCAAGTTCTTGGAAATAATGGCTAAAAGCCCTGAGTATTTTTTTTTTTTTGAAAAAAGTTACTACCTTTTGGCAGTAAGACGGAAGAACAGCATCATTGCAGAAAAACCTTTTCTGGGTTTGTTCCATCTCTAGTTTTTCTTGACTAATTGGCAGAGTGGTCTTGCGTGGAGCGTGTTTTGGAGAAAATGTATAAGGTGTTGAAATTGAGTCAGTCATTGGAATAAGTCAGTTTAGAATACTGCTTAGTTTGCTAGATAAGTGTTTATGCATAATGGTGTAATGTGGTATTTATAAACTAGAATAAAGTTCGAATATCGCGGAAGATTTGGAATTTGATAGTTAGAGTTATTCTGTATTGATGCAAGGAAAAACAGTGATTTCCAAATAATTGATACAAAGATTAAGCCGGCTATTGACATTGAAGGTTGCAAGTGAACTTGGCTGAGTGTAAGTAAGTGTTTATGTATAGACAATGCCGAATATAACTTGTTATTTGTTTGTATTGTGTCAAGAGATTTGCTTTAGAATGAGTAGCATCAATGATTTAACATTTTCTTATTGTTGGTTATTTGTCATTTTTAAGTGGATTTCTAGTTACATATGATACAATAGTTGTACTTTTTATATAGTTACTGGTATTTATTTTGAGTCAGAAATGTGTAAAAGCGTATTTTTTTTTCCTTGCATTTTATAGGTTTTTAATATGTTTGAAAAGCTATTCGGTTTTCAAATATTGTTATTTTATGTATCGTATGATATAATCTACTAAAAATAGCATAGATGGATAAACCATTCATGACAAGAAGAGTAACCGATGTTACGACATAAACTAAAATTATACGTGAAGGGCAATGATTCCTACGTCAAACATTTGTCATCACACAGTATGACACTTGTGTATGGTAAAAATGTTTGTGTAAGGATCACCTCCCATATGTGACAACTAGCATGTATATTACATCAAGTATAAGTTACCACATGACGTCCATTTACGTTGATACATTAGTACAAATATACCGCATACATTGGGTAAAAGGGTTTACCCTGGTTAGACTATTATTACTTTATTAGATACATTTTAAAACACTTAAACCCTTTGTTATAACAATAGTTCTATTTGGTACTCAAATGATGCGACAATCTTTCCAAGAAAAATGAACATCTCCTCTGGTAATAAGTTATTGACTCAAATTTAGATTATTATTTTTTACCATCAGTAATTTTTGCAAGAAATTAAATCCGCTCATCTGACGTGTATATTAGATATATATTTCATAACTAGTCTTAATACTTGTAGGTGACGTACGGTTTGATTTAATCTATTTGATAATATTTGAACTTGGCTGAGTGTAAGTAAGTGTGTATGTATAGACAATGCCGAATATAACTTGTTATTTGTTTGTAATGAGTCAAGAGATTTGCTTTAGAATGAGTAGCATCAATGATTTAACATTTTCTTATTGTTGGATATTTGTCATTTTTAAGTGCATTTCTAGTTACATATGATACAATAGTTATACTTTTTATATAGTTACTGGTATTTAATTTGAGTCAGAAATGTGTAAAAGAGGTTTTTTTTTTTTTTTTTCCCTTGCATTTTATAGGTTTTTAATATGTTTGAAAAGTTATTCGGTTTTCAAATATTGTTATTTTATGTATCGTATGATATAATCTACTAAAAATATCATAGATGGATAAACCATTCATGACAAGAAGAGTAACCGATGTTACGACATAAACTAAAATTATACGTGAAGGGCAA
>JAOEHQ010024208.1:0-14091 GCA_025447715.1 Asclepias incarnata
CCAGCAAAAAAATAAGTGAAATGGACTATAGTTGCAAAAGTGGTAATAACTCAAGGACCAAAATTGCACTTTACTCATTTTTTTTTTTGCCATTTGAATTTCAAAAGATCTTATCATTTGGCTGATAATATGTGAATTTTATAGTTTTTCACATTCATTTATCATACTAACATACAAATACTATTTCATTCAAGAGCTTAACCGAATAACCAAGAATCTTATTTGTCAGTTAATGGTAAGCGTGTGTTTTCGTACTTATTACTATATATGACGGCGTTTATTGCAGGTTGGATAGTCGGGTACCAAAGGGTTCCCTCCAAACTACCTTTTTGCCATATATATGAATATGATGGCATTTATAACTAAGTTATAGTGTTTGATATTTTGTATTATTTCGCTTTCTTCAAGTATAAATAAACTTCAATTATATGTTTTTTTTTTGTTTTTTTTGCATCAAAGGGATTGCTGATTAAGAATTACTTAAATACTTACGGGAGCGCTAATTTGTTGAAGAATGGTCGGATGCATGTACTTATTTTTTTTTTGTTGCGAATGATGAAAGGATAATAGTTAATTTTCAATACTATCTTTACTTTTCTCATCAACAGCTAGCTATTGAATTTCGTACATCTTTTATGAAACTTTTACAGGTATTTCCATTTAGTATATGTCTATGGATCTTCACAAACAAGTTAATTTTGAATTTGTAGTTAATTATCTATGAAATATGGGTCCTTTGCCTATTTTATAAGGATTTTACGAATAACAGTCTTTAATAACATGCATCAAAAGATGGTACCTTACATATAAAAAACCCGCCCTTTGAATTTAATGACAAAAAAAATACAATTTTTTATGCACGCTAAAGACAACCCATAGGGCTGTCATTTACAAAACTCATTCTATAAAGTTTTTATTTTTAATTGAAAAACTGTCTTTTAACTTGATACTTTTATTTTTCTACATTAAAATTTTCTATGGTGATTTCTCATCTTTATTTCTAAAGACTCAATGCTTCTTTTTAAAGACGATAAGTTCAAAGATATGTTTGTATTATCTATTTTAAAATTTCAAATATTAACTTTTAACTTGATATATAATTACCCTTTCTTGAAACTAATTTTTTAGGTTAGCTTTCATTTATCATTTATTACAGATTACACTCTGTACTACAAAGATGTTCATGTACATAGGTATTCCTAAAGTTATACACCTCAAAAATATTTATTTCAATTTTCTTTTAGTACTATTATTTATTTTTTTACTTTTAATTGTTATTTATGCAACAAAATTATTTGTTGTATTTCTATTAAAAAGTTACATTTGTATTCATTTAATAACATATTATATTCTATTTATAGCATATTTTTCAAGGTATTATATTACATAAAAAATTCTCAAACCATATAAGTATATAACGCAGAAGTATAATCTAGTTTGGTATATATGTTACAGTAAAAACCATATTTAGTTTAAAAAAGTTATTATCTTACACCAAATTTGATGCACTAATTGTTGCATATATTGGAGATAGCCATACATTATTATGTGATGGATTATATATATATATATATGGGTTTTGCTAAATACAGCCCCAGGGGCTGTAGTTAAAGCGCATAAAATAGTTGTACATTTACCATAAAATTCAGAGGGTGAGCTTTTGATATGGAAGGTACAATTTTTTTATGCACGTTAATTACAACCCTAAGGGCTGTATTTAGCATTTTCCTATATATATATCACACACAAAACTCTTGTGGCAAACAAAAGTTCGAACTGATCAAGTATGTTTTTGTCGAGTTAGATTCGAAGACCATTCGGATATACATATCCATATTCCATGCTACCAAGTAATGGGTTTTAAATAGAAATGAAGTCGGATCATATGAAACCATTAACACACACATTTATTTACATCAAGGATGAACCAATTGGAATACAAAAGACACTAGAAATGCAATTAAAGGGAACAAAGTCATGGACTCCATAACTTTATTCCACAAGCATTATACTCATCCATTCATACATCTACTATATATGTGAAAAACAACATACACACACATAGTGCTCTAGCACTCACTAGCTGTAGTAGTGAGCTTTGTAACGGTTCAACTACGTTATTTAAAAGACTATAACATTAAATAACGACGTCATCCAGGCATACATATTACCAAGTACCATGACAAGGAACGTAGCGCTTGTGGTCACACACATGAAAGCGCACATAGTTTCTAGTCATGGAAGGGAACTCCAAACAATGATGAATCCTACACAAAATCAAAATACTGCTTATTGCACCTCTCAAGGATAAAATGCTCAAACAATTCAAATTATCCAATACATATCCATAGTCGTTGGAAATGCCAAGATTACTTCACCGACCCGTCATGATTAGGGGTTACGAAGTTAGTAGAACATAAGGGTTAGATAACAGACAATGGACATGTCCAAACATGTTAGGTTGCGTTGACCGGTAACCGTTTTTTGTAACTTTATCTTATTGCATGATATAACAACTTATTTTTATCCAACGTCCTTCTTTTGTCAATTTACCTTTTTAATTATGTAAAAGCCCAACCCAACTTTGCTTCATTGTTCCTGTTGTAACAATGTTGTTCCTGTTGTAACAATGTTGACTTTCAACTCGATCAACTGCTTATGTGGCAGCTGATTAGGCAATTCGCTGACGTGGCATGTGACGTTGATTTTTCGCAAAGTTTATTTATATTTTTTTTCCAAAAAATTTATATTTTATTCATCAAGACATCTATAAAATAATTTTTTAAAAAGATACAAATTTTTATAAGAAAAAGTTAATTTTTGAAAAAACGAACTTTTTATATTTATATTAAAAAAAAAATCAAAACTCCATGTCATCTACCACATCACATGCCACGTTAGTAAAATCGTCTAGTAAGTTGCCACATTAGGAGTAGGCTGAGTTCAAAGTCAACAATGATACAATGTGGACAATAAAGCCTACTTAGGTTGGGCTTTGGATGACTTCCAAACAATTTGTTTAGTAAATAGTTGGAAACTACCATCTCCAGTCATGACCATGACTGTGTTTTTTCTTCGATCAATCATGATCAGCCCATCAATATTCATGATTGATTGATTGATAGTTTAGTGGCTGGCTAATTAGGGATGCCTTAAAAATATTGTTTCTTTGTAGAATGATCAAATTTTCAAAATGCTGACCAGACTATTGTTCTTGCTATAGAGAAATCATCCTTGCAATAGAAGACGACATTTTCTTATTCCGAATAATGTATAAAAGTAGGAACAATAACAAATTATAAGTTATGGGACTTACAGAAAGGAGCAGTCGTCCACCTCTGGTTATCATCCTTCGTCCACTTAAATAGATAAATTTTGGTGCCATCATGCACACCACCATGCTTTTTATCACCATTCCATGCATCTACATTAAGCTTGATGTTGTTGACCATCCTTACCGCATGAAAACCATCACCTAAATCCTTGCTCTGGGTCCAAAGAACAGACTCATCAAGCTTATCTGGATTGTATTCAACCAAACTAACCTGCAGAAACATTGACCAAATAATAGTCAATTTACTAAAGCCAAGTGTTCATAGTTCCAAAAAAATAAACTGATGTGTTGCTGCTACACATGAAAATCCATAGAAGTCAACACAAAGCATATCATGTATGATAGTTTTAAACTTCAAGTACAACTACATTTTAAGATATTTGGAAACTTAATTTGGATTCGTGGAGACAGTTAATGTAGTTGATCATCTAGATAGATAGATCATGGAATCATGGATGATCTTCATGCCACCATTTTTGTCAAAATTTTATCAATGAAATCAATTTTATTTTGATCCTGTCAATTGCGGAAGCATGTTTCTCCTGATGGAGTTCATCTCCTTTTCTTATTAACGACAAGTATCAACGCATACATTCACACACGTTTAGATTTTGTCCACCATGGAACTAGAACCCACAACCATGGGTCACCTCGAATACAGAACTTAGGTTGCATTTAGTTGCATAAGTGATGTGGGCCCAAGTGTGGAATGTGGATGAACAAGCTATCTTGTATTTGGAGGGTCAAGATAAGGTTAAAAAGGGGCCTTCACTAAAGTGGTCATAACTTGAGCTACGGTGCTCCGTTTTCAGCGTATGACCAGTCGAAATGACCGGTGGAACGAGGAGCACGTTTCTACAAACGCCGTAGGCGGTTTGGGTCGACCTTCGGGACCAAAGTTATTATTTTTCAGTTTATTTGGACTCTGTTTTAGTTATTTTGCTTGCTTATTTATATGGTTGTGAACATATGGAACTAATCAGTTATCATTTTTATGAAAAATCATTTTCTCGATAACACTAGTGTGTGTTTGTGTGTGAATTTTCCTAATTTTTGGTATTCTGTTTGAATCAACGATTATTAGAAGAATTGTTCCTGGTATTCTTAGGAATCAGCAGGTTCGATTGTTTATCTCTATTTCGTTCTACATCAATAAGATTTTCTTGAAATTTTTATCACTTTTTTCAGAAAAAGAGAGGTTTTCATTTATATATGTTTTCATAAACTTGGTTATAAAACTGAAAAGTGATCTTTGATTTTCTATGAATAGTATTTTGACATAGGTGTGTTATGAGTAGCATATGATAAATAACAGCCAATATGACATGAAAGGCACACAATTACGCAACTGAATTCAAATTGACATACCGGATGTTCGGCACCAACAGCGTGCTTGATTGCCTGTCCAGTAGCTTTGTTGACCAGAGCAAAAGAGGGAAAACCTTCTTCATCCTTCACTCGAGTGCTAAACTTCTCTTCCTTTATCCAATGCTGCGTAAAAAGATGAATACAAGGTCAACCAGGTTGGAAGTAATATAAATAGGCTGTACAATTTTATACGAAGAGGTAAATCATTTATAAAAGCAAGATACTTTACAAGTTATTAGCTTAAGGTACCACAAAAGTACTTGTTACCGATCATAATACTAATTTTGTTACCAATTATAGTGCTACTGATACCACTGGCCTAATATCCACTTGGTGATAAAATAGGCATTCCGCTAAATGTACATGTCTTAAATTATATGTGTTGTTTGTTGTGAGGTCAGGGATGTTTAAAGTTGCTAAACTAAGGCTTTAGGTATTTGTTTTTTAAGTTTTGTGTGCATTGTATATACATAAGCTCGTTTTTTAAACCCAAAAAAGAAGGATGAGTCTTTTTTTTTTATATTTTACTTAGTAAACAAAAAATCCAAAAATGTATCTAAGGTTTACTATAGTTGAATATTGTCATATACATTTTTTAATCAACCATCACCATGGTCTAGCGGCTAGGGGTTTGTTTCGTCACAAGATGTCGCATCCTGCGCAAATATCTTGGGATTGTTTCCTCACAAGAGGTCGCATCCGGCGCAAATATCTTGGGAGTGACTAGGGAAATGGTTTGGAACCGGTCAAACCTACATCTGAGTGAAAAAATGGTTCGTCATCTCTGGATAACCCGAACAGATATGTTTACATTTTATAATCAATAAGGCATCCATTTCATAAGTTTGTTTTGACACGCTTATGTACATTTTGGGGCGGGTAAAAGATATATATGTAATTCAAGGCAATTAATTGCTTAATTAATTAAACTTGTAATAGTATGAATGAAATTTGTATGTACCTGATGATGATCGGAAGGATTGGTGGGCGCAAGAACAACGTGACCGTCACGGATAGTAAGAGAGTAATCTCTTTTGGCCTTGGTGTAGAACCTAACCGTCGGTTTATTATCTGTGTATTTTGGGGTGTGGTGGGTGGTATTGTGGTGAGAGACATGGTGGACTGCAGGTGGTGGTTGGTTGTGGTGTCCCGGAGCATTCAGGTGGTGTCTATCCATATTTATGTGATGTATTTGATATTTGATTAGAGAAGTGTGTGTGTGTGTGTGTTGGTAGTTGGAAATAAGTCTAGTAAAGGAGTAGTAGTTAAATAGAGAAAAAATAAAAATAAAAATAAATAGAGGAAGGAGGATGGTGGTAGTTAGAAGATCTGTGATTTTGATCGGTGGGAAATTTCGTAATATTTTATTTTATTTTATTTTTGCAAATACAAACCACATGTCCCCTTTCACGTTTATGATATAACAAACTGAAATCCAATCATAACCCTTACACTTGTACGGTTGTACCCTTTACCTTACTAGCTAAGGAGGTTGCATATATCAAAGTCGTAATCAAAGTCGTAAAGTATATCTCTAAGTCCTAATGAGGAGTAATCCATATTATAAATTTTTTAACACTAATCTCATCCATAACGATTAAATTGTTATGATTTTTAGTAGTTTTTAAAGTTTTAGCTTTTTTAGTGATTTTCATTTCCCATTCAGTTGTACAAATACGACTTTATAAGTAATATTGCTAATTTTTTTTTCTAAAGTTTAAAGTTAACAACATCAAACGATATTCCAATTGTTATATATTACATTTAATTATTTAAAGTCAATGCTAGCTACAGTAGACTTTTGGGGTTTCAAACTTTTGCCACCAATTATTTTTTTTATTTTACCTCTTCGACCCTTAGCTTCTACACACTTCCATTATCTATATCAATAAATATAGGTATTACTCCTTCTTTCTACAAACTTCCATTATCTATGTCTATACAGGTATTATCTGCTTCAATCTTCTCCTTTTCGAGCAACCCCACACCAGATATTATCTATATCTATATCATAATTCCTTACATACATACGTATGGTATATATGTGTGTGTATATGTATATGTATATTTTAGGTTTTTTAAAATCGGTTTTGTTTAATTGTTGTGTAAAGATTATAAAGTTGTGATATAAATTTTTTTAAATTTCTGGTGCCCATTGGAATGATTTATCAGGTATACCCATTGGGTTTTTATGTTTGTTGCTTTGGTTTGCTTGGATTTTAACAGATTTGGTAGTTTGCCTTAGAAAGTAGTAATATCCCCTTCGAATTGTTATCATCTTTTAAGATTTGTTTTTTATTTAATCTTCATCAATTTATGCTTCCGATTTACCTTATTATTTTTACTTTTTTAAATATTGTTATTACTTTGTTAATCAATTTGCTCATGGTCAATGGTGATTTTTAAAGGTTTTTTTATTTCCCATGTAAATATGATACTAAAGTTTATTTTCAAAGACTTTACATTTATTTTGTACACCAAGTGTTTGTATTAATGTCTTAGTAAAATTTGATCATTGATATTTTTGTTGTGATGCTACTTAATTGGTTATTAGTATTGCGATTGGCCTTTATCATATCTCACCTAATCTCAAGACTATATATGCCCTATCAGCTCATTGTATCTTTGGTTCTGTTTGATGGTTTAAATTTTATTTTTAGTGGAGCAAGAGAAGTAATCTCATTTAAGAGGTCAGCCAACTGTTGTAGTACAATACAATTCTTGGAAAGGTGGAGGTCTGATTGCTGTCGGGTACGAGGCCAAGAAAGATGGGGTGAAACGGTATCGCTCATTTTTAACATATAGGAATTAATGTGATATGAATCTAAAAGTTTTGAAACTCGAAACAGGATCGAGCGTTAGTCTAATGTATTGTTCAAACATTAAAACTTAAAGATTAGCACATGATATTAATGGCATTGTTTGATCGACCCTTGGCCTTTGTTACTACAAGTGAGAGTTTTAAGGCTAGCAAGGAACATAATAGTTTCAATTGCCGCTTGCTTTTGCTTTTACTTTGCTTTTCTATTAAATATTAAAACATTGCTGGACAAGGTTAAGTTGCAGAATGGAAAGCACAAAGTGTTTTAGAATATAGTGCATGTAAAATCACCATTAAAGATTGGTTGTTCTTAAATTTCCTATGGAACGGAATTTCCTTTTTCTCCAATTATACCAACACAAATAATTAGTAAAGCTTTAGAAACCCTAAATTAAGAAGAAATTATGAAAAGTAACTGACCAAAATGTGAGCAGCTAGAGAATTAGGACCACGGCTAGCAAGTGCATTTAAAGCAACACCAGCAGCAGAATGCTCAACCTGCTTTAAGGTAATACATTAATTAGGGATCTCATATGTCTCGCCGTTAAAATTGACGATAGTTTTGAAGCTTTCTTTAGTTAAGGGTTTGATATTTTTACAATGCTTTGGTAATGTAGAATGTAGATACAAAGAGTGTTTGGGTAAATTATATGATTATCTGCATTCACGGAATGTAGATATTTAGAAAGACGAATTGCTTTTTGGTTGACCAGACTACCAACCAATGCTTACCTAGATGTGATTTTTGGTTGATTTTTGGCTATGAGCTGATAGGTCACAAAATTAGCATTGGAATGGCTGAGAAATTTGCTCTAAGACCTGCCCCTACACAGGTGCAAAGGTATCAACCAACTAAACCATGTATGTGATTTATGTATCATCCACTCCTTCCTTCCGTTAGAATCTAATCATATTAGGAATGGGGAAGAAACAATGTTTAGTGACCTGTTGCTCATTGAAAAGCCTTCCATATCTTCACTCACATAATAAAAGATTTATATTAGAGTAATTGAAGGTTATAATTTTTTTTTGTCTCCTTTGATGCAGATGGTGTATTCATCAGCACAAGAAGTTGTGAAGTTCAATCCTTATGTAACAACCAACCTAAGCCTTATGTAACAACCCCGCCGCAACGTGCGGGGTAAAATTCTTGTTTTATATATATATATATATATATATATATTGTTACCACAACTAAGAGAAAAAAAATAAATTTAACTTTTAATATAGGCCATTTAAATTAATACACAAAACAATCTTAACTCTTGAAACTAAAAGTCGACTTTAGCTATTTAGACATGGTAACTCTTGATACATTTTTTTAATTATGACATTATCATCTTTCTAAATAAATATTCTACCACATTTTAATTTTAATTTTCAATTACAATTTCTGGTAGTTAACCATCACATGATGGCTTAGTGGAAGTCAACCTGCCTCTCCCATAAGAGATGCGGGTTCGACCCTCCCGTAGTGCATTATGTGATGACCATCTGTCTTCATTTATGGGGAGCCCCATATAGAGAGGAGCCAAACAAAATAGTGACACGGGTATGAGACTTGCCTCTACCGATTTCATGTGGACCATAAAATAAGTTTATCTTTTTGTAACCGGGTCAAAATGGGCGAAGAATCACCCGTTCTGACCCATTACCCAAACCTGCCCATTTTGCCACCTATATATATGAGCCAACACCACAGAAAAGTAGCATAACCAAAACATCTTGGTACCCCTTAGAACTTAACGATATTACCATCACATTTTAGTTCCCGGGTATGAATGCAATGATCACGCAGTCGAATACACTACAACTGAATATACGCTTAGGCTTATGGAACATGAATAAGTACTATAAAGAGTGACGTTCACTATATCTGCTACAGTTGTAGTCTTTCTGCCATCAGTGTTGTAAATATCGGCCATATCGGCCGATATATCGCTTATCGGGCTTCAACTGCAATCAAATCTTTGTTATCGGCCCAATATCTCGCACTGGTCAAAATTCGGTCAATATCGGTGAATATTGGTCAACATCGGCTTATCTCGGCCATTTCGGTCAACTAAAAAAGTTGACTTTTTTTTATTTTTTATTTTTACTTAAAAGGTCTAAGCGGGATTTTTTAGGCTAAAATTTTTAGTTGTAATTTTTTAGGTCAAAAAGGTTCAAACTTCTCTTCTTTTCATTCGTTTTTTCAGTTTTTCTTGCAAGTTTGTGCCTTCAGCAAATGAATATATGTTGTTAATATTATTTTTTAAATAATTTCCTTTATAATTTATAGTCTCCGATATATCCCCGATATATCGCCGATACGTCCGATAAATCGCTTATCGGAGGTCGACCGATAATATACCGATAACAGATATTTACAACCTTGTCAACCATCTTAACTTCTAAACTCTAAACTACTAGATAAAGCATTTAAATTGTTGACCCCATTAGAGGTTGACCAAATCAATCTCCAACATCTACTTTCTTAAAAAATTTCCATTATCCATATTCTTGACCAAATTCCATTATCTATTTTCTTGGCAATTTCCAACCTCATTTTTTCACTAAAATTTAACAACTTCTTTATTCTTACCTTCCTACTCTCCTCTCTCAGACAATCCTTCTCTTTCACCGACCACATTCTCATTCCCTCTCTAAAATGTGGACCACCAGCACCTAGGGCCACCATACCACAACCTCAGACCACCTTTACCACCAAATAGAACAGCTACACATCTAACACTATCTTATAAAGCTCGACATTTTGTTATGTATGGTAACTTTACAATCAATGGCTCACCATAGTTATCAATATGAAGTACTTGCAGTAGTCAAATAAAAATCGGTTATTATATAATAATTGCTAGGTTCACAATCCACATACCCTGCCTTTGACAGGACTGGGAATTGTTGTTGCTATGTTCACAACAATACCAAAAAACTATTGCACAAAAGTGTACCTGATCAGCCACTGCATACAAGATTGCAATAATACAAGGTAGACAGCAGCAAACAGCAATACCAACAACACATGCCATAGCAACGCAGATAACGACAAAAAACACATCAAATGCTAAGAATGTAATACATAGCCTGGAAAGAAATCAAACACAAATTATATAGGGAAAAATTACTGTTTTCATAACTACTCTTTTCTAGAAAGAAGAAGAAAAACAAACCAGTATAACTGAGGTGTATTCTGAGTAAGATGTTCACCACCAGAAGACACCCAATAGAATCCAACAATCCACCAAAAGGAAAACATTGTATTAGCAGACTCCAGGTGCTTAGCAGCACTGCCATAACACAATTCATATACAACCACGCCATACAGAAATGAAGAGAATTTGTGCTAATTTTTTGTACTTCTAAAGGACAGTCAAAGACAACAATAAACCTTAAATAGAATATCAAAGCACACATCTGAGTTGAAACTCAAACACCACATGCCTAAACACACTTTATATGTTGCTGCTAAGAAAATTCATGAAACCTAAAACAAACTAAATAAAGAAGTACACAATATTGAAGGTGTAGAAAGCACAGAGCTTTAGCCTAGTTAATGTTAGGATTACCATCTGATTATTGTTACAATGATAATTTAGGATTATTTCCTAACTATAATCAGGGTGATTGTAACTTTGGGGACTGTAGATAGTTGTTACTTTTTAAATTTATCTGAAAGAATTGTAACTTAAAAATCTGAGTTTTTTTGGAATACCATTACAAGTTTAAATCATTCAATCTCATGTAGTGGATTCTCACCTACACACGATGGCAACAAACAACATTTATCATATTCAACTTCGTGACAGGAAGTATGCAATAATTAGTGGAGTAATATCACTATCCTGGCTAATTTTGTGAAAGAAGTTTACTATATAGAAAAATGACAAATAACCTTAAACCGAACACCAAGACCACAACAACTCTTCATTAGCAAAATATTACATCACAGATCAAAAGATCACTTATCAAGGGGGACAAATGATCAATTTAGTTCATTCATTAACTTACAATGTCGTAAGTTTTCAACTCAAGGTATCATCAGCGTTTGGAGGGAAGCCAAACAATGGTGAATCTTCTTCAATCCACAGTTGGCCATAAATCACCAATTCTCAACACTGATCATTCTTTCTCTCTACAATACACTCGTATAGATATCCTGAAAAAGGTTGGTTTAACACGAGCAGGACTGATTCTGGTCTAAATCGAACGGCCATAAATCACTGTAGCCTCCACTCATAGTCAACAATAACTCAGCTGAGGTGAATAAAACACCCAATGCAACAATGGCAATATTCATGTCTTCACCCAATACATTAACCAAAGTTTAGAGGTATGAGAATATGACATCCTTATGAGTCGTTACATTTGGTATTTGAATCCCTCTTGCCAGCCATCCAAGCTTCCAGCCTCTCTTCTATCTCAGGTTCAGGCAATAGACCTTTCGCCTTCATTTCCACATGATATTTATATGCTTCCTCCAACTTCCCATTCAAAAAAAGCCCATTTATCAAGGCTACATATGAACTCCGATCAGGGTCTAGCCCATTGCTAATCATCTCATTCCAGAGCTTCGACACATTCTCCATTTCACCCCAACGACAAAACTTTCTAGTCAACATAATATACGTATCATGACTTGGGAAACATCCCATATTATTCATCTTTTGCAAGACCCAAAAAGCATCTTCGGCTGTTTTTGATGCCTGAAAGAAACCATGGTATGTTCGAACAGAAGGCAACAACCCTCTTTGTAGCATTTCATCAAAAGCCTTACGAGCTTCCAACAATTTACGAGCTTTACAAAGAGGCATGATCAGCGAATTATAAGTAATCGCATTTGGAGAAATCCCTTTTTCTTCCATTGAATTCATAAGCTCATGAGCTTTCTCTACAAGCCCAGATTTAGCAAGAGCATGAATCACAGCATTATAAATCTTCCTATCTGGATGTATATCACTCGCTACTAACTCATTAAAAACCTTGATCACCTCTTTCAACTTTCTAGATTTTGAATAACAAGTTATGATACTAGAATACGATATAACATCAGGACGAATGCCTCTATTACACATCTCCCACCATATTCTCTTTCCTTCTCGGGGACTACCAATTACATTATACCATCCATTAAGAACAATATTAAAACTTTTCGTACTCAATGGATAAACATCTTTATTACACATCAACAAATCCTCCGCTTCTTTTACATTCTTGTAATGACAAAGTGCAGACAAAAGATCATGAAACTCATATACACCAACTCTAAAACCAAACCGCTTATAAGCATAAAAAGTATTAACAGCCTTACCCACATCATGAACAGCACAATACCTTCTAATCATGATCAACAATGTTTGAGTTGTCACCATTGATTCACCACCATTCTTTCCACCTCTTTTCATCTCATCAATCAATCCCCAAGCAGTATCAAACCTTCTCATTTTTCCCAATATCGCAATCATGGAATGGTACTGGCGCAAACAATGTGCATAACCTTCTTGCTCCCCAGCCCATAAAAAGAACGTAAACGCCACCTCCCAATCATTCCTTACCCGGGAAAGAACTTCCGTCACCAAATCCAACGACACGGGCACACCACATTTTTCAAGATTTTTCCTCATAGCAACAAGATTTCGGTCATGGGGTCTAATTATTTTCATCATTAATTCAATTTCACTTTCAAGCTCAGAACTTTTTTCACATTCTTTCGATAAAACAATATTTTCACTATCAAGTTCAAAACTTTTTTCACAATTTTTTGATAAAACAATATTTTCACTTTCAAGTTCAAAACTTTTTTCATCATCTTTCGATAAAACAAGATTTTCGCTATCAAGTTCGAAACTATTTTCGCAATCTTTCGATGAAACTAGATTTCCACCATCAAGTTCAAAACTTTTTTCATAATCTTTAGAAAGAACCAGGCTTTCGTTATGATTCTTGAATTCATTTTCATTATCTTGATCAAAATCTGAAATTCCAATAGTTGATGAACATAAAAATCTTGGAAATAATAATTTTATTGAATAACAATATGTGGGATTGGATGTATTATTAGCATAAGTTGAGCAAATGATGGAATGGTAAGTTTTTGAAGTGAAATTACTGTGATATGAAAGTGAAAATACTAATGACTGTGCAAGTTTTCTTCGCAAATTATACATATTTTTTATAACGTAAACCAACCCTAGTTAGATTACTGAAAGGAAATTGGGGAAGGTGGGTTTAGTGAAGTGGGTTTGAGTTGAAGAAAGCAATATACATACATGAGTTAGTATAAAGAAAGAAAGGCAACACATACATACCAGATGTTTGATAAAATGTCTCCGAGAGACCGAGATTTTGTTTTACTGCGACATGGAAATTGAATGGAGTCACGGAGGTGTTTACAAATTACAATATACGGGGAATTGATTCGTAATGCAAATTTTTATTTTGGATGAGAAGCATCTAAGATTGAACAATGTTAAAGGTACTAATAAATAATATCCCCTAAAATATATAGCCCTAAATAACTTGGCCCATTAAATGGCGATATTTGGGTAATTGGGTTAGTTTATTTTAAAGG
>JAOEHQ010024219.1:0-14091 GCA_025447715.1 Asclepias incarnata
ACTCCGACCATTCTACCAAATCCAAAGCTTCTTTCTTTACTGTCCTTAACCCATCCCACCACCTCTTCGCATGGTTTTGGGTAAAAGGGTATACCCTGGTAATAATATATAAAAAACCAATAAAAGTCAGGCGCTTGACTGACATGTCAAGACGACTTACAACCCATGCACAAAAGTGCAACAACCAAAAAACAAGGTGACATGCCACCTTCAATAAACAAGCATATATAGTCTATCAACTAAACAAAGGTAGATTACACAGAAATAAATAATGAGAATGGAAGATCCCAAGAAGTAAGAAAGTGCTCTACACGCTTGGTCTTCTTGTATCTGCATGTTGACATTTTCAATCTAACCGTTGTTAGAATTGCATCAATAATCTTATCAGGTGGCCTCTTTTTCTTCTTAAATAGCCTTGCATTTCTCTCCTGCCACACAAAATATACTGCGGCAGCAAGTACCAACTTTGTCGTGACACTAATAATCAATTTCTTCTTAGCATACGGTCGCATTTCAGCAAGCACATCTTCAAGAACAGCCGACCGAGTCACAATACCAGCCTTTAAGCTGACAACACTCCAAACCTGTTTAGAAAATGAACACTCAAAAAATAGATGTTCATGGGAGTCGGATTGAACTTCACACAGAGGACAGACTTGTAATGTATCAGAATTAGCGTGAACATCCCAAGCACTCAACATGTCTTGCGTTTTGAGTTTTTTCTTGAACACTAACCACAAGATAAATGCATGTTTCGGAATATGCTGAGAAAACCAAACCAAGTGAAACCAATCAATTTTTGGAGCCGCAGACCGTATCGATTCCCATACAGTAGAGACCGAGAAGTCATGAATCCTACCTGATCGCTCCTTCCATAAGACCATATCGGCACCATTATTAAATACCGGAGGATCAATTGCTGGTATTTTACTCATCCAATCCGAAGGCCAAGTCCAGGAACCATTATCCACCAGATCACAAGCATTAGCATTTAAACTAAATCCCGCCCGAGTAATCTCCCTAGATGTCACATAGCCTTTCAGCGGCCCACATGAATTCCAATTATCATACCACGCAGATGCTATTTGACCATCGCCAATTCTAAACCAGAAAAAAGAGGACATCAGCGGTCTTAATAGAAGAAGTTTACGCCAGCTCCATGACATGTTTCCTTGACACGGCACTGCCCAGAAGTTTCGACCCCGCAATCTGTATGTATGAATCCATCGCACCCAAAGGGATTCTTTCTGAGAAAGTAACTTCCAAACATGAGTAGCCATTAGAGCGACATTAAAATCTTCCAATCGACGAAGGCCTAATCCACCCTCATCCTTTGGCAAACAAACCACCTCCCACGATACTTTCGCTTTGCCTTTCTGCATATCTCCTTGACACCAAAGAAAACCACGAATAATCTGTTCAATATCGTGCAAGGTGCTAGCCGGGAGCATAAACATAGAAGCCCAATACACATGCATAGATGAAAGAACAGAAGCAATAAGTTGTAATCTTCCAGCAAACGAAAGAAATTTATTCTTCCAATCGAGTACTCGTTTCTTCACTCTCTCAACCAGAATTTTTCAGTCCTTTATCATTAGCCTAGAAGAAATAAGCGGTACCCCAAGATATTTAACCGGTAATGTGCCCTCCTCAAAAGGCATGATTCCAAGAATCGACATTTTAACATGATTCAGCACATTACAAAAAAACGCCGTACTCTTAGGCAAGCTAGGAACAAGACCAGAAACCTGTTTGAATTCCTCTAAGGCTTCCATAATCACCGTTGCAGATTCAACATCACCTCTCAGAAAAATAAAAAGATCGTCAGCAAAACATAAATTAATGATCTCAAGCTCTGAACAATGCTGGTGAAAAGAGAAATCAGCCGAATTCCTAACTCTTCTTTTTAGAATCAGAGTTAAGATCTCCATCACCAACGTGAACAAATAAGGCGACAAAGGATCACCCTGCCGAAGCCCTCTTCGTCCCTTAAAAAAACCATGTAAATTACCGTTAATATTAACAGAGAAAGAAGTAGAAGCAACACACTCCATAATCCATCCAATCATCCGATCATGAAACCCGAATCCAATCAAAATACTCCTTAGAAAATCCCAATTCACAGTATCATACGCTTTCTGAATGTCAACCTTAAGAGCACATCGAGGCGGACCTCTATCCAAATGGTAGTTATGCATTAGCTCCTGAGTCAATAAAATGTTATCCGCAATACTTCTCCCCGGAACAAATGCAGCCTGATTAGTAGAAACCAAGCAATCAAGGCTAACCTTAATTCTATTAGCAATAATCTTCGTAATACATTTGAACAAAACATTACACAAAGAAATAGGCCTAAAATCAGTAACTCGCGATGGAGAAGCAACCTTAGGTAATAAAGTAATAACTGTGTGATTTATTTCTTTCAATAATTTACCAGACTGAAAGAAATCCAAAACCGCAAGAGTCACTTCATGTCCCACCACATCCCAAGAATTCTTGAAAAAACAAGCTGAGAAACCATCGGGCCCTGGTGACTTGTCATCCCCCATGGAAAAAATAGCTTGCTTAACCTCATCTCCAGTAACCGGCCGGATCATATCAAAAGCCTGAGCCTACGATAAATAATTACTGAACAGGCCATCTGAATCAATAGAGGCTACATCATCAGACCGACCCAAAAAATTTCAAATAATGGTTAAGAAATGCAGAGGCCACCTGATCACCATCATTTAGATTACCACCTGCATCCATTACCACATCAATACGGCTTCTAGCTGTTCTCGATTTAACAACCTTATGAAAATAGGCGGAGTTAGAGTCCCCGACCCGCAACCATTCAATTTTTGCTTTCTGTTTGAGAAACCGTTCTTCATCTAATACAGCTTCATTAAAAGATTTAAGATAAACCGAAGCTTCCTCTTGCAAAACCGGATTAAAAGGGTCCTTATCCAAAGCACATTGAACTTCATCTAATTCAGTTCGCAATTTAGTAACTTTCTGATGAAGATTACCCTTTTCATATAGCAACTGTCGCAGTGGTTTTTTAAGTGCCTTTAGCTTCTGAACAACACGATATATCGGGTACCCCGACACATCCATAGACCAAACATCAGACACAACACTTTTAAACCTGCAATGGTGAACAAGAAGGTTAGAGAATTTAAAAGGCTTTGGTCTAAATTTCACTTTCATAGGGAGCCGGAGAACTGCAGGAGTATGATCAGAATTCCGATATGGTTGAAACACAGCAGTAGATCCCGAAAAAGCATTATCAAATTGAGCATTAGCAAGAATACGATCTAGCTTTTTGAACACCCCATCATTAGAATACGGTTTTTGATTCCAAGTGTACTGAAGACCAACACTATTAACATCCGTTACTTCAATATCCTCTACACATTCAGTAAATTCACGCATAGCAATATCAATCGTAGACAAGCTACTAGCATGATCAACCAAGCTTAACGTAGCATTAAAATCCCCCAATAAACACCATGCATTATTACCAACAAAGAGCTTATGCATCGACAAGTTCTGCCAAAGCTCTCTTCGCTGAATATACCTATTATGCGCATATATAAAAGAACACAAGAGTACCTTTTTATCAGCTTTAAAAACAAGTCGAGTATGAATCACTTGATCAGAAAAAGTAAGCACCATAAGATCGACATCATGAGGATTCCAACCAAGAATGATCCGTGGGCTCTTAATACACATACTACCATTTGACATCCAAGACCAATTATTAAAAACTTTAGAACAAATAACCTCAATTTTCCGAAAGAAACATGAGACTCCAAAATGGCACAAACCGACAAACCCTACCATTTTTTAGAAAATTAAAAATGTAAAACTAGAAAACATTTTCAAAACCATAAGATAAGACATTATATATATATATATATATATATTAAAATGATTCGTGGTTTTGCATGCAAACTACAGTAACCAGCCTCTCATTTAATTCTCAATTTGGGCCTGGCTACATAACACGTTCAATGGAGGCTGCATATGGCCCAATGGGTATCCGGTTATCTCCCATTTTGTTTTCTTTTTGTTCCCACATATGTTAGTATGTTACTACATTATATTTGTTATATTAATTTGTCTTCCTTTTTTCTCTATTTTTTTATATTTATATATTTAACCATTTAGCTTTATCTTTTATAAAATTTACATGTATTCATCATTTGGTTTTATTAAATTTAATATCTAAACTTTATATTATACATGTTCTTATGTAAATATTTCTATTTAAATAATTGATTAGCATTTTTTTTTTTATATATAACTAATTTGTGTGAGTATTATTTTATCTCTATTTTTTACTTTTTTGGGTTTTAGTTTTTTTTTTGGATTATGCTTTTAAATAAAGTAGCTACGTTTACTTTTTGGGTTATACATTTTTTTTATTCTTATTATATTTATATGTTATTTTTATTTTGGCTACATATTGTGTTAGTATAAGACGTATAGTAAGTCATTATATCATTGTTATTCAAGTGTCATTATTTGCATTAATATAGTTATTGTTATATGTTATGTTGGTATACGATGTATATTATGACATCATATTAATGATATCAAATGTTTCTGTTTATGATAATGTAAATATTATTTTATGATCAACTACTTTTTCGCTTGAAAAAAATAATTCCAAGGTAACGGACGGGACCACATACAATAAACGAAATGTTTTCCGGAACAACACCAGAGTGACATACCTCGTTAGTTTACAAATCCCTTGTGACAAAACTGAGGTAAAAAATGATGAGTCGGTTGAATATATATATCTACCAATAAACTAAAACAGGATTAAGGCTTCTTTTGATCGACATGTGACACTTTATTTGAACGACACGTGTCCTTTAAATCTATATTTATCTTATTTTTAATACTACAAATAGTTAAAACTTTTTAATTAATTGATATATAGATATAGATACTTAATATAATTACAACTCTTATATTAAAAATCTTATTATATTCATTGTTATCATAAATATAGATTTTCATCAACAATCCTTTTTTATATGAAAATTAAATTTATTTAATTTAATCAATAAGATATCTTAAATTAATTAGTCGATAATAATAATAATAATAATAATAATAATAATAATAATCTATATTTCTAACTTATAATTTAATATTACTTATTATTTAATTTGACGTTCCAAAAACAAAAAAACCATATTATTTTTTTTTTTTATCCATTTACTAATATAACAAAACGTCGTTGAAAATAGTAAAAACGATATGAATCATGTTTTACCATCATGACTTTAAATTAGATGATACTATTACTGATATCAAAAGTAATATTAAATCTTAATAAGTACATTTATGATATATGTCAACAATATTAGGCTATCATGAATAGACTAAATGCATATGATGAGACATATTTAAATATTAAGACTAGTTATTCTAATAAAAAGGTCTAATAAAAACTAGTCTAATAAAAACAACTAGCAAATCTTCTAATCTTAATATCTGTTCAAAGTGGTGACTCACCAAAGAAAGAAATATAAATAAATAAAGAAAAAGAAAGAAAGAAAGAAAGAGCTGTAATCACATGGAGCTGTTTGTCTGATAGGCCCCTCCTCTCTCTCTTTCCCTACCAATTATTATCAGCTGAAATTTAATTAATTAATTAATTAATTAAAAATAAATAAAAAAATAATACATACATATACATACTTCTTTTTATTACTTTATCGATCATCATCTGAACACAGAACCAAAAAAATGGCTGATGAAAAGGTATTATTATTATTATTGTTATTCATTTTTCTTCATTTTTTTTTAATAGATCTATTGTGTATATATATACAGCTTTCTATTGATTCAGTTAAATTTTGGCCTAGATTTAAGCTGTTACTTTCTGCTGTTCAATATGCATATAGATATAGATATACATAGGTTTTGTATTGTGTGGATCTAGTTGAATTTTGTTACATCAGCTGCTTGCTTTTTTATATTTTATATATATATATATATTTTTATCATTATTATTACTTAATTATAATTATGCTTATTTCCAGGTTATATTATATATATATAAATTCCACTTTTTTTATTTTTATTTATATTTTTTTTGTAGGTTATGATTTTTAGTTATATTTTAAAACTTGCTCTTTGTAAAATTACTAGCATCTTGATATTATTATTATTATGTTTTCCAGGACCAAGATTTGGTAAAAAACTTTGATGCTCAACATATTTTTTTTCTTTGATTTATTGCATAGTATACCGACGTATTTTTTCATTTGTCCATTCCATTTAACTATTTATTGTGCCTTCCAAGCGATCGTACTTTTTACAATTGTTCCTTTCAGGTATTAAAACGTGTCCATACTAGGCCATTTTGCTACCAAAAAGATGATGTTATGAGCGCAACATAAGTTAAACCTACTGTACTATTATCGCTTATAATGACATCGCTGTGGTAACAAAACGGCTTAGCAGGGACGTAATTTAAAATTTTAATGGGCTATAATGGACGTTTGGAAAAGTTAGTTGGTCTGTAAGGGACAAATAAGAAGTACGTGGGTATTCTAGACCAAAAAAAAACCATCTTTTTCTTTGTATGGTCAAATGAATATGGTTTCTTAGGAATTTATCCATAGCTCAAATATGATGGTATGGAGTAGACTTTAACATTATGGTAAGCAGGAACTTATTGGCCAAAAATATTTTCAATTAAGTAGATAATACATGAGTATTTAAATGTTGGCATATTTTCTTTAAAAATGGTGCAGGAAATGGCCGCACAGGTCGTTGATGGAAATGGAGCGGAAACTGGTCACATCATATCTACTACAATCGGAGGCAAGAATGGAGAACCGAAGCAGGTAATAATGTCTAACTGAACTTTTTACATGGAAATCCATTTAATAAAAGTTTCACGAGAAACTTCAAAAAAATGATTTGTGTGACTTATATGCCTCCAGATTGGTTGCTCATTTTGTTATCTTGTAACATAGGGTTCACTTCTGTATGTTTTCCTTTGCATTACGGTTTTATAATCTCCTGTCGTTTCATTTGTAACTCAAGTATTTGTACCGACCAATGATCCTTTATGCAGACTGTTAGTTACATGGCAGAGCGTGTGGTAGGGGCTGGATCATTTGGAATAGTTTTTCAGGTATATACCTAGTATTGCCTCTCTTGCTTTCACATAAACTTGAATTCTACAGCCCCCGTCATCTAATCTTTTTCACTCTAGGCAAAATGTCTGGAAACCGGAGAAACCGTGGCTATTAAAAAGGTTTTGCAAGACAGAAGATATAAGAATCGTGAGTTACAGTTAATGCGAACGATGGATCATCCAAATGTGGTATCTTTGAAGCATTGTTTTTATTCAACGACAAGCAAAGATGAGCTTTTTCTGAACCTAGTGATGGAGTATGTCCCAGAGACAATTTTTCGGGTTTTAAAGCATCACAGCGATGCACGTCAGAGGATGCCTCTCATATATGTGAAACTATACACATATCAGGTCAGCTTACTTTTACTTGAAGCCGGAAGGATACTATTTTTTGTTTTTTCCGATTATAGAGTTAACATGTGAGTATCATCAAACAGATTTTCAGGGGGCTAGCGTACATGCATATGGTTACCGGAGTATGCCATAGGGACTTGAAGCCCCAAAATGTCTTGGTGTGAATTCATCTTTCTGAAGATTTCTTTATTGAAATTCTATTTTAAATCTCCTGTTACTCATCTGTTTTGGTTTTCTCTCACCAGCTTGATCCTCTTACTCATCAAGTCAAGATTTGTGACTTCGGAAGTGCAAAAATGCTAGTATGTTTACTTTTACCCACTCCAACATTTCTCGTCGATATGGGATCTGATTAAGTTGCTTCAAGACCTTTATACCGGCTACATTTGGCATGATGGGCGGGTAGGGCGGTTTTGGTAACATGTCAATATGGGTTTCGCTCAAAACAGCTCAACTTTTGGTATGAGTCTGGTTGGGATGGGATTACCACTGAACACTTTTTCAGTTTTTTGTCCAACTTCACTTTTTTAATGAATAGTATGTCACTAAATATGATTGCAAAAATATAATAAGGCAATCTAGGAGAAGCTATACGCTTTAATAAAAATACTCTTTAGGTCACATTCAACCTGTCTGTGTATCGACTGTTGCTCCCTTCATGATGAATTTTATACTTGACATGCTTAAGGTGCAACGTAACCAAAAACGACCCATTGATGAGTAAACGGGTTGCACTTGCAACCTCTAGTACCTGTTGATAGATTACTTGGCAATGAAAGTCGTAATTATGTAATCTCAACCTTTAAGAGAGATTATTAAGGATGGCTGTGGCATATCTATATGGATATGTGCATATTAGGTTGAGTGTATTTCAGTCTGTTAACGCAGGTCTTCTTTGCCTTTCCTTGTAGTTGGTATATTTATTTGCAGCCTTTTTATGTAATAATCCACATACCTGTTTCCTTTCCCAAAAAAAAACTCCGTATGTCTATGCTGAGCATATTTTTTTGGCGTCGTCAGGTGAGGGGAGAAGCAAATATATCGTATATCTGCTCTCGGTTTTATCGGGCTCCAGAACTTATTTTTGGTGCTACAGAGTACACAACTTCAATTGATATATGGTCGGCTGGTTGCATTCTTGCTGAACTTCTTTTGGGGCAGGTTAGCAGCACAAACTGTTCTTACAGGCATAGAGAATCTTATTAATGCAGGCCTTTCGTTATATATTGAATTTTTGTGGTCTTTTGAACTTTGTAGCCACTATTTCCTGGAGAAAATGCAGTAGACCAGCTAGTGGAGATTATTAAGGTATGGGTTTCTTTAAATCTAAATTTGGTAGAACCATCTCATAAGCTTATAACCTGTTACATTCAACTGTCAGGTTCTCGGGACACCAACTCGAGAAGAACTTCGCTGTATGAATCCAAACTACACTGATTTTAGGTTTCCTCAAGTAAAAGCCCACCCTTGGCATAAGGTATTATTTTGTTTATGCACTTTGGTTTCAACACTTTGATCCTACCATTTGATATATTTTGCTGCCTTAAATGGTGGCAAGTATGAACTACAGCAAGTTCTGGTTCATCTCAATGCCAGTTATAATTTCGCCCATTTTTCTTGTTTTAGGTATTTCATAAGCGAATGCCTCCTGAAGCAATCGATCTTGCTTCACGACTCCTGCAGTACTCCCCAAGTCTTCGTTGTAATGCTGTGAGTTTTACTTTTCCACACTTTCTATTTATTTCATGTTTCTAATTGTCTGCCTAAGAAGTGATTGTTGGTCACTGAATAATCAGAATTAAATAACTGGATGTAGTAAACTGTGATGTACAAGGATAGTGTTTGGATGTGTGCTTATGCTGTTTGATGTTCAATTGTTTTAGTGATCAAAAAGTTCTAATTATGTAAGGACTACAGTAGTAGATAATTGTTTTTGTAATAAAAAGAGATGTTTTGTTAATTTGAGTTAAAAATTTTCACATTAGGCTAAAAGAAGGGGTAAATAGGCTCGTACTCTTTTGCCTTCTTTGTTTGTTGCTGTATGCAACTGATTATCAAATTTTTGAGTGAACATAAAGATTGATTATTGTGAACCAAATAAGCAGTTCCATATTGCAAATCCAAACACAGTATGTATTTTTGATCATATGAATCATTGATTCTATTGTGGCTGAACTACTCATGTTATGTCTCTTAATTACTCATGCATATATATGTTTGTCTACTGCTTTTTCTTACTAAGCGTCTTACCATGTAGCTTGAAGCCATCGCACATCCTTTCTTTGATGAGATTCGGCAACCTAATGCTCGCTTACCAAATGGTAGACAATTACCACCTCTATTCAACTTTAAACAAGAGGTAATATGTTTTTATATTGCGACTCTTGATATATGTCTTTGGCCAATGATAAGAAAGGGTAGATTTGGGTTTTGTTTTATCTCACTCTTCATTCAGCATACTTAATCATTGCATTTGAATATTTTGATAGTGATCATAATATATATTTTTTCTGGAATCATAATAAACGAACCAATTATTTGTGTGTATGTTTTTCAATCTGAAACCTTTTGACCAGCCTGCCTCGCAACCTCTACTTATATGAAATGTTTGAAAAAATCAGCTAGGTCAGTGTTTTGGGTAATGGTCGGAAGTTGCATTTCAAACCTATTTAGTACATTTTAAATAATCTAAGTTCAGTTACAAGCTGTTATATTGATTTTTCCAATACACAGTAAAGTGGCTTCATCTTCATGTGCATTTAGATATTGATTACGGATGGAATTGGTCTTCTTGACATGCCATGATGTTCTCATGTAATGAAACATATATCAAGATAGAGAAGTCTAAGATTGGTTGGGAAACTTGGTATACTACTAATGGTGTACTTACTACTTAGTTGTCCTATTAACTGGAACTTTTTTTCTTTAGAAACTCAGGTTCGGATAAAGTGTTCCTTTTACCTTATATAAGATAACTTGATGACCCACTTCTTGGACCACTAAATTGGAAAACTAGAATGAGTGAATGACATACCCACTTTATCCCAAATTTGTCTACAAGTGATCATATTATGGTAAGACTTGCATGGAGTAGTCATTCTAAATAAACCAAAGTGACGTGTTAGTATAGTTGCATTATTAGGCTTGGGTTTTTTAGAGATGTGATTGGGATGGTTTCAAGACAAATTGAGCAGCAGTCATTTTACTTAAATTTTTTCATTCAAGGATAGTTGACATCTTCATGACTCTTTAAGAAGTCTCACAGTATAAAGGTTTTCAAACACGGAGTATATCATTACTATATTCACTTTCATAGTTAGAGCATGGAAATCTTTGATCTTCAATTTTTTGGAATGGGGTGCACCAAAAGTTTACAGGAAATACGAAGCAAGAGTATCTTAATTTCAACATATGATGAACTTGGTAAAAAATGGCCTTGGAGAGAATACAATAAGAAAGTTCACTTAGCATACCAAAGTTGGCTTTTGAAATTGTTTTTTTTTTTGAAAATCAAGTATTATTTATTCATTAATTACAATGAGTGAATTTTTTTTACCTTTTAAAGGGAAAGTATTACACATGTCAGATGACATAATGTTGATCAAAGTACCAAGCTAGTTCCGGCTTTTATGTCTTGGTCAAAAACGACCAATTGGGGGAGGTTCATATAAAAGGGTGGAGCTATTAATGAATGTGTTATTTGTAAGTAAAGAATCTCATCATGAGACTACATAAACCACAAATTGACAAAACCTAGGGACAGGTGGGTTGGCAACCTGTCAACATGTACCCGACCTTCAAATGCCCTTAGTTCACTTTTTCATTGTAATATATAATTAATATGCTAATTATTTTTTGGGGACGACAAATGCTCGGAAATTTGTATTTGTGACGGGACTTGAACCAACGCCCTCTTGGTTGGTGAGATTTTGGACCACATTTGGAGTTTTAGTATTACTTGGCCAAAGGCACTATTTAGAAGGTTATATGTATTTGAGTACATGCCAGATGACTCTTAACCTGTTTAACCTCCCCACTTGCCTCTTTTCTGTTTTATATCAAGAAATTGATCAAATAGACTTGTTTGCTTATGAGGGGAGTTCAAATTGCTACATTTAGTCAAACTCTATTATATTGGAAGTATGGTTCTGGTTAATTTTTTTATTACTAAATATTATTTGTCATGGTCCAGTTATCTGCAGCATCTCCGGAGCTTGTGAACAGGCTAATTCCAGACCACGTAAAGAAGCAAATTGGTCTTCAGTTTTTTCCACCTGCTGCTGCAGGGACATGATATATATATCAAGGAGATCTGCTGTGGAATTCCTATCGAGGGTTCTAAATCCCTTCACCTGAATCCTGTTGAAACTGCATCATATCTTCTTTCAAGACAAGTACAGATTAAGGCGGGCATGTATGCCTACTGTATTCTCTCCATCTCTCTCTCTCATTAAGCAGCCCACAGGGGAAAGGAAGGTTGTTTCTGTAATTTTTTTTATATTATGAAAAGTCTCGAGCACAGAAATCCAAGTGTAGTTAAAAAAGTAGAAAGACCCGAAAATAGAAGGGTGGGTTCTATACTTTTCCATGTCTGGAAAGAAAGAGTATTCAGCATGAGAGATGGTATAATTGTATGACTTATGTATTTGCTTGTATTATTCAGCTCTTAATGTTTAAATTGCTTGTGTAAATGATATAGTTGAAACCTATTGCCTTTTTTTTAAGCTCATCTCCAGCTTTGTAATGTACATGCCATCATTATGGGACCTTAAGAGCCAATAATATATAGACCTTGTATCCAAATTAACTTCATGTGACTGAACAAATGGATAAACCTAATATGTATCCGTCGATGGATCTTCATATTTGATTATTTGCTGACAGAATGTTTCACAGGCTCACATCAAGGTAACAGGATTCAAACCTATGACCCTCTGATAAAGCTGACCACATCTTTTTCAATGGATGTATAAACAATTTCGTTTTTCAGATTGTCTAAACAATAAGTGAAGGACTTGATAAGAAACGGCATCCAATCTGCGTTAATCTCTTGAAAATGTTAATACAAACCGCAAATTTACCAAGTCCTTGGCAAATCTAAGGTGGTAAGAGATTTAGCAAAAATAGGTATCGTACAAGTGTGGTACTATTTTTCCTAAATCCTGATGGAATGAATTGGATGTGATCATGAAGTCCCAATGATTAGTATTTATTTATATTTATATACTTTATATATTGATTTGGGCAACACATGGTGGTTGTGTCTTGTATACTTTTGGAATAGGTCAGTAACAAAAAAAAGAAAAAAGAAAAGAATGATATTATAAAGGTGTATGATTGAACATCTTTTTAATAATAATGGAGATAGTTGGCATAAAGTTCAGTTATTCGATCATAAACATCAATTAGAGGGGCTACCCGCGCAATGTTGAGGTGGCGGTGTGGTGGTGACGGCGTCGAGTGATGTAGGTAATTGATGTAAAGGGGTTAGTGGAGATATTTTAAAAGATAAGGGATTGATGGTTTATTTTAATCATTAAAGATACTTTGATAAATTCATATATCCCAAAAATGTAATTTTCAACAAGGGAATTGTAATCTTTATAATATGTATTGCTTGCAAGTTGCAACTTTGCATTTTGCAACTGATGTAGTCCAATTGTTAACTTGGCTGTTATGTGATCTATGTATTTAATTTAGCCCAACAGGTTGAGTCCATTTAAATAGCCCATCAAATAAAGCCCACAAAAAAGAATTTGGGGCCAAGCCGGTTAGGACCAAACCCGAACTGGTTTAAACCGGGACTGACCGAAACGACTGAATGCTAAACGGGCCGGGCTTCGGTTTTGAGTTTCTTGCTCTTTCGGGTTTCGGACCAAGCCAAGCTGGGTCGGGTTTTGACCCATGCCCATGGCTATCCGGAAGTAAGAATCGAACACATGAAGTATCCCTCTCCATGAAAAATGAAGAGCACTCCCATATCTCAGTACATTTTCCTTTACCAATACATCATATGATAAATAATAATATAAGACAAAAACATAACCATACTTGTGAGAATGAACCCAACCCATGGTCAGAAGCACTCAAGCACATCAACACTATGTACACATCCAAACCAAGACCACCAAAGTCATGACAAACTAACTATCGAGTATAAAGGTGTGTGAATATCTATTTGCTCGTTAATTATAAGTGACCTTGTAATAAAAGTGCTTGAATATCTTTGGTCGTTAATTATTGACACAATGAAAGTTTCATTTTTAAGTACCGTGGTTTTTTTTAACGGCTAATTTTAATCATTGACGGACCACTGGAGTATTGTGGTTAAATATAACAGGCCAGTTAACTATTTTAGTTAATGTTTATGGCCACAAAATGTTTGATTGATGGTAAATGTTAACCAATAATTTCGCTTTAACTTTTTTTTTTAAATGTCAAATTGATGGTACTGATTGAATAATTAATTGTTAACTAACCATACACACCTAATTAAAACTTGGGATTTGCTAACTAGTGCCCCTGGGGCACTAGTTAAGGTGCATTTAATGAACTCCAAATTACCTAAAATATAAATATATGCA
>JAOEHQ010024230.1:0-14089 GCA_025447715.1 Asclepias incarnata
AAAAAAATCTTTTAGAAACAAGTTTGTTTTATTAAATATAAAGAAAATTACTTATATGATACAAAGATACATCTTCTACTTCTTTTGATTTTACGAAATTTCTTTTTTGATTAAAATTTTTTGTATTGATTGAAAAATAAATACTTTTATTATGGTCAAATATTAAAACCAAATAGTATCTTTCCACATTACTTTGATTGAAATGGCCGATGGTTAAATTTTCTGATGTATATGTATATGAAGTCCCATATGTTATTCTCATTTCAATGTTATTTTAGTTGTGTAGTCATATTACGATGACTAGAAGATTCAAAAACAACTAAATTATATATACATAATGTTTTTCTTTTTTTCATTTATACCATCTTAATTTGTTTCTATTAATTTTATATAAGTTAGTAAACCATTTAAAATCATATTTTGATCATTATTTTTTTTTTATGAGTTTAAATTAGTAAGTGAATTGTATTGAAGTTTACATAAATTTATGCACAAATATCATAAATTTAAAATTCAATAGTATAAAGGCTTAATTGAATAATATAAAAGCACATGATTAAAAAAGCCATTTGAATAAAAAAAACAATACACTTAATTAAGCATTACTAACACAAACATATTATTGTTCTTTGATAAAATAATAAATAAAAAAAATATGTTACTCTATACATTCCGAGTGTTAAATTTCTATTTTAATTTGTTTTAAATAGTGATCACGTTTGAGAATAGTATGTAAAATTAACTATACTACCATATTTTTTTAATATAACTGTAATACATTAATACCTTTTTGATGCAAATACATTTTAAAAGGCTCTTCAAAAATTAATGCTAAATTTGTTATTCAATAAATATGTATATCATGATTATATATATTTTAATAATTGTGTGTTATCTTTTTATGAAAACTTATTTGAGAAAAATGAGATAATATTTAGTGACCTTGGTCATTGTAATGTCATGCTGCTTTAATAAATAGATAAACATTGTAATTTAAAGTTGGTAATTTGTTATTTGATTTTGTATGAATAAATTTAGATAATATGAACTTTGTAAATTTTATTATTACACTGAATAAACATGTTTTATCTATATTTAAGTTACATCGTCATTATAGAAAAATATAACAAGCATATCTTACGAGCTATCAACTTTAAAAATCATTTTCGAATAATAATATCATCATTATTCAACAAGAATCATCTGAATTTAGAATATAAGGGTTTAGGGTGTAAATAAGAAGATAATGGTTTAAGATGTAAATAAAAAGATAAGGGTTTAAGGTGTAAATTAGTTCATTAAGGGTAAATTGGGTAATTTCTTATAACTCCTTCCAAAAGAGGGGTTCAATAGGCGCAATTGAGTCATTTTGCATCTTTTTTTCTCAACATTTTCAAAAATAGAAGGGGCTAGAATTTTTATAAATAAGTAAAGATAAAGATAACATACATATTTTACTAACCATATTCGATACCAGACATTTTATGAATAATAATATCATCGTTTTTCAACATGGCTTATCTTTAACTACTAATTATATAATTATAAAAACTTAATAAGTTTATCTCGCGTATTACGCAGGAAAATAATCTAGTTATTAAATAAAACTGGTTGGATATATATATTATTCTTTATTATTATTATTATTCTTTATCACATAAGGAGTTTCCATGTATACATAACTTATTCAAAATCATATTACTTTTGCATAAAAGATTATTTCAATTATTTGGGATTATCTTAAAACAAATTTTTATTAAATAACAAGTTGTTTTGAATCGGACAATTGGCATAGCTAAATTTAGAACCAAAAGTATTATTTAAAAAGTATAATAGATATCAATCACCACTGCTCCAGATTACATATTTTCTTAACATCAAATAAGTGACGCATTGAGAATTACCATAAGTTTATTTATGTTGACACCTTAATTAAATATCACAACATAAATTTATATAGTTTAGTTCACTTTTTTTTAATATATATTCGTTAGTATATAATTTTCAAAATTTGCTTATAGTATTCTAATCAAAACCTCATTGTTTGATATGTATTAGATTTAGTCTCGTGTCAAATATACGAGAAGTTAACGATATTTTTAAATAACGATATTTTTAAAATAAAATGAATTATTAAATAAATTCAAATAAAAAATCTTATAAATTAAAATTAAAAATATAAGAAAAACCAAATTGATAATTTGATATTTCAAAAAAAAAAAACGAATTTTTTGATATATTTTTAATATACCGATAATATAGTTTGTACTTCTTAAAATGTGGATATAAATTATCATGTGGATTGGATTAACATCATCAATTTCTAATCGAGTTCTTTGCTATTCAAACCAAAACTCAAAAAAAATAAAAAAATAAAAAAATAAAACACCAAAACAAGTGATTTTTTCAGGCGATGATTTGTCATTTGTGTACATTTTTTTTATAAAGTGATTTTTTAAACTTTCATTATTATATTACACAATAATATAACACACTACTAAACGTTTAGCATAAACTGATTAAAAGACTAAAGAACCAGAGAAAACAGTGGTTAAAAAACATCTTGATTCTGTAAGCCCATGCATAGTAACACAGAGGCCCGGACATTGGAAACCAACACGTCGACCATTGTGTGGCACCCCGTAATAGAAAAACAACATTTTTCTTCCGAGAGCCACATGACTTGGTTCGACAAAATTAATATTATAACTATAAACCATTCATTGTCAAGTGGAAACCATCCAACATTCGAAACTAAATAAGTCCATTAAGATGTTCTTTTCTTCTTTGATGACTTAGAAGAACTTCTATCTTTAGTTCTTTTCTTATCACCCTTGTCTTTTGGCCTTCGGTGTTTTTCTGTCTTGGAATTACTAGACTTGACGCTAATTACGCCACTAGGAGGTAACTGTCCACGGCTGTTTTGAATAGCACTCTCAAACTCGACGTCCTTGTCTGTAATGGCGTATCTTTGGAGAAAGTCAGGATTCAATAAACACTCGCTTTTTGCTTTGTAGTCATCCTGAATATGATTAGAAGAAAAAAAATATGTAAATTCAATGATCCAGTAGCAAGGTATTGGCATATGAGTATATGATTAGGGAGACGGCGAACCAAACAAACCTTGACTTTGTTTGCAGCTTCATCAAGATCTTCATCCACTGAAATTTCATGAGGCCTCAATTCCATCTGGAATCAATGAAATAGATACATGTAAAGAGATAATCAATCAATGTAGATCAAAAAGTTGGAAGAAAATGAATAAGAATAACGTGTCTCTAATCAAACGTGTTACTTCTTTGACAGTGGGAAGAGTTGCAGTAAACTGTTTTGTAGATACCGAATCCAAATGCATGTAGACCTTCTTCATGACTTCCATGAAATATGACAATATTTGTAGATTGGTTAGCTTCATTACTCCCTGAAAAATGCATATATGGTAAGAAAAGGAAAGCCGGACTATTTAAAGTTCGTTTGGCACAAACCGATTAAAAGACTAAAGAAGCAGAACAAACCGCGGTATAAGAAACATCTTGGTTCTGCAAGCCCATGCATAGTAACACATAGGCCTGGGTTTCTTTTAATGTAAATGGCAACTTCTCCTGGAAGTATAGGTATGCAAGTGGCAGTTTAAGATCTGAAATCTGTCGAAATAAAACATATATCATATACATTAATTAATAATTGATAAAAAAATATTGTTATAAACATCACGAGCAAAAGTTTCAAACTTATGTGTTAGTCAAATCTTCTTACCAGATCGGGATCACCCAGGCGGTTCTTCACATAATCTTTTAGCCGACCCATACTGAATGGGCACGTAATGAAATCATCGTAAATACCATTTGAAATGGTTAATGAAGGGTCTATATCTGTAAAGTCGAGCTTTGGATCCAAAATACTACAAAAGCAAGAGTAGCTGTGTACATTAAAGCATGAAAATGAAAATATTTTATGAAGAGCTATAAGTTATCGAACACGTACCTCATTACAAGCTTGCGTTCCATTGTATTAAATTTTGGAGAGCATAAACGCCTCATGAAAGCAGCCCTGAAGGCTAGACATAGAGAAGAAAACAGTTGTCAGCCTCAAAAACTACGAATTAACAAGTAATAGAACACTACAGGAGCAAGTTCGATCCATTTACTTATCAACGAGCCAATTTAGTTTGTGTTATCTAAAACAAGCTGAATCAGATAGCTGAGTTAGAAGGGGGATAGGTCAGATAGGTCGAAATCACGCACAGTTTTTTTAAGATGAATGCAACCTCCTAAGTTTTTTAACCGATAACATGGTTTTTGCAATCACAATTACTGCTCAATATACTTATACATTATTCATTATAAATGAGAAAAAAACGGCTGTAGATAAATACAAACTGCCCGACCCATTACCCGACTTGTCCTTCATGCCACCAAAAACAGAACATCTTTGTTGGATTGCAAACCTCGATAGTAAGGACCCAAAAATCCCAATTCATCAGAACCTTTAACTTCAATATCATCAGTGTGTAGTGGTTTCAGCATCATACACGTCTGCTCGCCAGTCACAGAATTCTGATAACAACGGTGCTAACATAGTTAGGATTAAGCCTTTAAATATAAGGACCAGGGTAAAAAGATAATTAATAAGAGTATGAATACTAGAGAGCGGCAATGATAAAAAGGGCTTAACTGGAACTTCACATATGTAAAATGGAGTGAACTTATTTTTCTTCCAGAATTTAAATAAGTCCAAAGTAAGCCCGAAAGAGACACCCATGTAGTGGAGCTTCTCGGGCTGTCTTTCATGAAGATGAACAAGAAATGATGGAAGGTCGAGCCTGGGTTTGATTTTTTCTTTAAGCAATGACACCTGACATCATTACATAAAATGTTATTCAAGAAACAGTAAATGTAAAAAAAAATAAAATCAAAACTAACAAGGAGATCTTACTTTCTCAGCCGCTTCGGTGATTCTGAGACATGAAACTTCAGGATCATTCTGGACATCTACTTCAGAGATGGGAGCGAATTGACCCTCAAAGTACCTACAACATTTGAGACTTTAGAACACAAAGATAACTATGGAAAAGAAAACACATGATATAGTACCTTGTCAGCAACTCGATTGCAGCCGAGCCATATCCAAACTGCAATATAACAAGATGTTAATCATTCACACATGGGATAGATGGAATTAAATAAGACATTAACTCATGTAAAAATACCTTCATCGCCTTTGGATGTGTTGCAATGCGGACAATTCTAGCACCCGAAAGACTCCGGAAGAAGTCTTTATCTTGGAATTGTTCACAAAATTTCCATGGAATTTCGTCTCCAGACTGCTGATGACCAGCCCTTAAACTTTTGATGGCAGAAGCCTTGGATAATCTTCCTTCAAGACAAACCTGTACGGCAATTTATAATGAAGTATGAAGTATGAACATCCAAAACTAGAACTGATGTCATTCACTCATAAGCTCCTAGAAGAAACAGAAAGAAGGTCAAACCTGGACAACACAAAGAATATCTGGGAGCTGTTTCCCCGACTCATTGACAGAGCCTGACAAATAAGGTGTTAGATATACAATCTTCACCTTTATAAATAACATTTCATAATCAAGGCCACAGACACAAGGCCAGAGGAAATAATGCTGATGATAATTATAAAGGAAAAGCAACGAAGAAAAAGCAGACCAAGTAACACAAACAAGTGATGCGCTGGATGATCCGCTAACTGTTGAAGATCATTAGGAGAACTTTTATAGTGAGAAGCCCCGTACAATGCCATCATTCTCTGGATAGTGTGTGAATATGTAAGAATCAGTATACAGGAATACATGAATAATAGCGGTAATCAAATGGACACATAACTACCTGCAGAAATAACTCGCTGTCTTTAGGACATGAGAAAAGTATATCACGGTTAACATAACATAGATGACACTCACTGGGAGGAGGGAACCTATTTGCACAATTAGCGGATTATTAGTGAAAGGGGAAACTTATAAAGTCAACCCATACGGCTTTTTAGAACATTTTCCCACCCGCCGATTTCAGGGATGGAATTCTCTATGTCCAGACAAAGTAGCTTGCCAAGCCAGGATTCAATTGGATCGCCAGATGCATATCTTATAGCTCTACTCAAATATATCTTCTTGAAAGATCGGCCTGCATTGGGACGGATTAAACCACATTGAATTTTTAAAAAAAGAGCCAAATTATATACATGTTCATCTATTAATTATTGGTGAAATTGAAGTTATTGTACCAGAAAGAACAACATCAGTGCTTTTTGAAGATACTTGATTTTGCTTTTCCAATTCCTGCATAAGCTTAAAGGATAGAGATCGCCCTGTACCTTCGTAGCTTCAAGAAAGAAAGATATAAACTGGATCAAGAATATGCAAGAATACATGTGAGTTTATAACTAATAGGCAAATGGCTAACAAATTCCAAAAGTTGGTTTTCATACCCATTTTCGGTAAAAGAAAGGAAAACCAAATAAGACCCAAGCAAAGACTTCACAATCGGGAGTGGAATAGCTGCCGCTTCATCAATCACCAAAAGTTCAACGTGTGACAGTTTTCCATGTTCATGAGGTTGTATATACTGTAAGGAACGAGCGCAAATGTGGTTGTAAGTATCAAAATGGGACTAATCAAGAACAAAAAAGCTTTGTGTAAGCATGAAGTCGCCACAGTAATTGTAAAATACATAAATGTTCATAGTAGATAAGCTTGGTCTAAAAATCATCGAATTTTGTAACAAATATACCATCCTAGAGTTGTGCATGTAATACGAACCTCAATTGTCTGTCTATGCTGTTTGTAGATATTTATTCTGATGGTCACCTTTTTGAGCTCTGGATTTGAGCTTTTCACAATATCATAATGCAGGTGCTCCTAAAAAATATGTGACGGTTAAGTACATCAACAATGTATATGATCAATTAAAGATTTCGAGAACCAGTTAGAGAAAGGAGGGAATTAACTAATACAATAAGACATAGAAACAATTTTTACCTTGTACTCGAGCATATCAAATCCTTTTAATACAAAGTCGAACAAAGTTTTTAGATTTTCTGGGCAAGGGGCAGTCACAAATATATTTGAGTACCTACAGATTTGTACGTTCATTAGATCAAAGAACTAAACAGAATCAAAGAACCACATGTCATAGAATAACAAGCAGAGTTGTTACCCTGCAGCAACGGCTCCAGCAACAGCAAGACCAAGTGCAGCTGACTTCCCACGCCCACGACCACCAAGCAAAGCCAAGGTCCTATGCTGTGCTTTATCAAAGATTGCATGAAGGAGCTTAATAACAGCTTCAGCCTAAGTAAATAGATATTCAGAATATGTTAAATTGACATGTACAGAAGAACGTAAATGAGTGAAATCATTATATTGAATAACAAAGATTCAATACCTGATTCAATGTACAACACATTTTAATCAACGGACCATGAGGAAAATCGTCACTTGACTGGTCTTTCAAATCTTTTAACTTACGCTGTGATCTTGAGAGCCCCTCGGGATCCTTTCATTGCCAACAAGATACTAAGATACTTAAACTACAGCTCGAAGGAAACCAACAAAAGTCAATATCGACCAACTAACAGACAAGAGTTTTTTTTTTCATATCATGTACCATTTGTACTGCCACTGGGGTAATAGACTTCACATGAGATGAGATTGGTAATACATTCAGTTTATCATTCATAAACATACAGGATCTGCATGATGCAAGAGAAAGTAAGAAACGATCATTGAACCGTCCTGTGGCATCCCCTGAACGAGATTCTGCACGCAGTCTCTCATGAACATCCTGCGTGGCACCAGTCTATTTATAAGAAAATGTTCTATCTGAACACAATATTATTAATCAGTTGAATATCTTTATTTTCTATTGACAAGACCGGAGTTCTTGATATTGGCATTATTGCTGACACTCTCAAACTTTTTTACTTTTTTACTTTTCAACTTTTTAATCGATATTTTTAGTTATTGCTGGCATTATGGCTTTTGAAGAATGATGAAACAGAGTAACATCCACATTTCAAATACAAATAAAGGGTGATATATCGACTGTCATTATCAAATTGAAAATCACGTTAAACTGCTAAAAAGTATTTGTGACTCGTACCATGACCATGGTGTAGAGACGAGTAAGCAAAGGCAACGAACGAATCAACAGAATAATCAACCCACCGCCTTCCACAGTTTCAATAGTTGTTGCTAGAATATTAGGTGTCAAATCCTCAAAATCCTGTAATAACATAACAAATCACTTCATATATGAACATTTACGAGCTAGCTAGAATTGAACTTGATCAAATGGCCGCCAACATGAATTGTAATCTACCTGTAATATACACATTCCATATGTATCTCCAAGAATCCTTTCTGAATCCTTGTACCGGCAATACTCAACAGTATTAATGAAATGTAACAAAGAGGGCGTCTTGTCAGGATCTAGATTTCCTTTTCGCTCGAGCCTCTTCACCTGTTTGATCTGTTTTTCCTTATGACTGTCACATGGTGAATGAACGTATAAAAAAATGTATCATAAGCAACAGCATATATATGACACATTCCTTGTAATCAAAAGTCCACGAATACGATCAATCCTTCATCAATCTTCACATATAAATAGTTTAAAAGATCTTGCATCTACGTTATAGACAATTAACTTCAATATAATCTATATTGGACTGCCAACGTACGCCGGTTTTACACAACTACTAAATCCCCATCAGCAAGTATACTAGACAAACAAAACCGAAGAAATTCTTGTAATGTAAACATATTTTTTGCTTCCATCAAGAACGACGAACCCCATTATCCATTGTCATCTTATACTAGCTAGCTCCGGTTTAAATCATACTTACATTTTGCAGTAATTTTACATCATCCTAAAAATTAAGCATGCAGCGCAGTTCATGTAAATCCATACAAAAACTCGCATAATTAATAGAAGTAGCTATAGCTATTAGATTGTTTACGAATAGCGATTTCATGTAATAGCTAGCCAAGTACTTTTACAAGTTTATCGAATATATACAAAAACGGTTCCAATTATATAGTTTTGCAACACGAATTAAGAAGGAAGATATATCACGATACCAAACGGTTTTAAAACTAAAATTACACATGTTTGTATATAAAGTTAGTAAGTTTATAACCGAAAAATGATGATAAAATTATAATTGAGCCATACAAAAAAATACTAGGTACTTAATTAATTTCAGAAAAATAATATTTTCAGCAGCCCGACATAAGATCGATCAAATGAAAGAAATATAACTCCACCCCGAGAGGTTTATAATCTTATTCCTTAAAATTGCATCTTATTATACTAAAAATTACTAAATACTTCAATAATTAAGTATTTTTATAGAATAATTGAAACTAAAATTCAAATAAGATAGATATACAAGTAAATTATTAAAAAAAAATTAAAGGTTAATTAAAGAAAAGAAATAACCTGCTAATGTCAAGATTATCCTTGTAACACCATAGAACCTTAGGCTTATATTTAATGTCTGATTTTGTAAGAATGTACTTGAGGTTCATAATCTGCTCTAACACATGCAAAAACACACACATTTATTAATTAATAATACTAAATAATAATTACTATAGTATATATACCCAAAAGATTAACGTTAGATGTGGATACTAATTAATTACCTGGTCGTGGGAGTTGTCGCCGATAATAACGAACATGGACCGGTGACTGGTTTTGACTCCGTTTTCGATTAGGGTTATGATACGTGGGTCGACCTTCTTTATCGTTCGTCCATTTTTGGTTTGTATCTGCTGCATGATTGATTATTATGGTGGTGAGTTAGTTTAATTTCGCGGGAGCTGAGGGTTAGTTTTTGTTAAGCACCAGGAAACTGCAAATGCATGCACACATATATCATATATGTATGCATATCTGCTAGGGTTTTCCAACAATATTGTTAGGGTTTATCCATATATATAGTCCCTGTGAATACATGGGTTAGAGTATGTTTTTATTTTGGAAAATACTAAATATTAACGTGCATTAAAAGGTTGTATTTTTCATATCAAAAACTCACCCTTAATTTTATTATAAGTATACAACGTAATGCACCTTATATACAGCAAAACCCTTTTATTTGTTATGCTTACAAAATGAGAGGCTTATCGTAAAACATAAAACAAATTAATGAGAGTTATTGTAAAACATAAAACAAATAGATAAGATGATCATGATAAAACTGATACACGAAAACTCAAGTATATACATTGATTCATGAAGATTTTCATGATACATAAAGGTTTCAGGTAAGAAAAAAGAATTGTTTTATTTGTTTTATTTTAATACTTGTTTTATTGAAACCAGAACATCTACAAAATGATATGATCAATAATCAATATATACTAGAAGTGTGGTCGTAAAATACACGTCAACGAAATATGTTTTAAATATTTTAGCAAGGCCACACAGCTAAAAGGTTAAAGGTGATGGCGTTCAGCATCCGTGATAGTTGTGTAACGGTATTATAAGGGTATTCATATTACGAAGTTGATTTTTTGTTTCTATTTTTTTTTAAATTACCATTTATATTTATTTTTAATTTTTAATTTAATTAAAACAATATATTAAAATTTTCTTTTAATTAATTTTATTTTGTTTTGATTTATTGATATTGTATTAAATTTGATTAAAGTATTAAAAGTAAGAGTAAAACTGGAATACATTTAAAAATTCAAATTTTAAGACAACACTCAAATGCTTTATAGTGTAATAATACTAAAAGGTTACTTACACATGGATAGCGGCGACAACAATAGTTTGTTTTGGCGTCCGAACCTTTATGTGTATGTAAGCGTGTATGCACGCGGATGATGTTTCTTGGATGATGAGAGAGAGATGAGGGGTGGATGAAAGAGAAATCAAAATATTGAAGAAGAATTATTTGAAAGTGATGAATAAATTGAAAGTTGTTTTATTGATAAAAAGGGTATTGGTCGAGATCAGCTTAAAAAATAGATAGTTGAGATCAATTTTTAACTTAAAATTTAAAAGTTCTAAAAGTGAATATAAATATACTTTATAATATAGTATAGAACTATAGATACATGATAGCAAATTACATTAATTATGCATTTGTTAAAATAGTTTAAATAATTAGATATAAATTAATATTTTTGAACAATACAACAACCTTAAAATATTGATGATAACTAGATTTAGTCTCGTGTCAAATACACGAGACATTTTTAAAATAAAATGATGTATTAAATAAATGCAAATAAAAAAACATCATAAATTCAAACCAACTGGTAATTTGATATTTACCAAAAAATGATTTTTTTATATATTTTTAATATACCGATATTATTTGTATTTTTTAAGATTTGGATGTAAATTATTATGTGAATTGGATTACCATCATCAATTGAAACATAGATAAAACTGAAGAAATCTTATAATTAAGGTAAACATATTTTTCTGCTTCCATCAAGAACGACGAACCCCATTATCCATTGTCATCTTATACTAGCTAGCTCCGGTTTAAATCATACTTACATTTTGCAGTAATTTTACATCATCCTAAAAATTAAGCATGCAGCGCAGTTCATGTAAATCCATACAAAAACTCGCATAATTAATAGAAGTAGCTATAGCTATTAGATTGTTTACGAATAGCGATTTCATTTTCATGTAATAGCTAGACAAGTGCTTATACAAGTTTATCGAATATCTATATTTATATCTATACTACCTTATAAAGCATATGGTCCCTCCAAATTTCTTAAAAAAGAACTTGATCTACCCAAACTACCCATCTCCTTTATTCACTAATTTAAATATCTCCACCTAATATACCTATAATACCCTTAATGAAATTATTTACAACATACATCCCTCAACTCCTAAAATAACACTATCCCCTTTTACATCAATTAATTTTACATTAATAACCACACCGCTACCGCTACCACCGCCGACACCCATCGTCGCCGCCAGTGCCACCGCCGCTACCCGTCACCACCATCATCACCGCCGCATTGCGCGGGTACTTTACTAGTATACAAAAACTGTTCCAATTATATAGTTTTGCAACACGAAGAAGGAAGATATATAACCAGGGGAGGCCTAGAGGAGAGGAAAACCCGACCTTCGGTCTGGGAACATATTATAAGGGGCACAATTTTAAAATGTTTCTATATATATATATATATATATAATATGTATGATAGAACCGTCTCTACTCAACCACAAAATTTATTTTGTATACGGTCTATCTACTTTTAGCCATGTAGATTTAGCATTATCCCCTTGATAACATTTTTCTATTTATTAATATTCAAAATGATATACTTTGTAACTCCCCGTTAAACGAACAATCATCTTGGAACAGCTTATTATTTGAACAATTTTCTTTTCACTTATGCTCCCCTTAATCAAACAATTTCTTCAAAACTTCAATTAATCTTTACAATTCTCATCGACTTATTAACAAAATCTTTACAATCTCATCGACTTATTAACAAACATGAGATCATTTTCTTTGAAACGTCAATCACCATTAATCATTCATCTTAACTCCCTTTCAACTTGTAACGATCCTAAAATCATTTTTTTTAAGTACATTGTCAACTACTCTTGATCATTAATCTTTAGTAATCTCTTCGATCATTTCCTTTGATAATTTATTCTTGGTTTTTTACTTTTTGAATTTAACTTTGTAACAACAATCTTACTCATTCAATCAAAACTTAAAATAACTAACCATTTCACTCTCTTCATCTAAACTAATGAGCCTTTGAACAACCAAACAAAACCATCATATTCTATCTAAGACCTTGAATTCCATCTATCATACATTTAACCATTTCTCCCCTCATGATGAATATGTGAAACAAGTTCATCATAACTGAGTTAGGAGAGGCCAAACAGAATATGATTCTTTGTTGGCCGGGTGGCTGCGTTTGGTGAAAATTAAAGGGGAAACTAAGGTGAGTCTATCTGTGTAAATGATTAAGTGGAGTTTTTTGATAGGATAGGAAAGTTGTAAAAGCCAGTCAGACCTTTGACCAGCAAGATGGGAGGTATATAGTACTACTATATAGTAGTAGAAGAACATGATCTAGGTGCAACGCTCTCGTATGGCTTTAGTTTATTTGATCCGAGGGTGAATGATGTTTTTGTAATTAAGTTTCACATGAACTAGTTAACCATACATGCTCCAATGACCTTGGTACCTATCTTGCATTTTTTTTTGTTGCCAATCAATGTTGATAACACATCTATTCACAGGCTGCTACCCTATGAATTAAATTGTTTAGTACCCTTCTACTTCAATATCATGTGGCGTGATGAAACCTTTGGAAATCATGCGCATAACTTTGGAAAACAAGTGTAAACAAATATGCTAGAAGTCTTCATTGCTTCTTGAGTTCTTGTAGGAGAGTCTGATCTTGGACGATATAAATTTGGTGATTTTCACGGTCTCATCTTCAACTTATGACTTCCTGGGTTATCATTCAAGATAACGTTGGCATCCTCTATATGGCTCGGACCCCAATCCGTTCTATAGTTGTGAAATTATAAGTATTACATCTGGACAGCAGTTTGACACATTATTGCCCCTTGTACACACAGTTGCCTAATCATGCAATGACATACTTGTTCCAAAGGTGATAATTTACGTATCTTGTAAGGTTTCATTTATACAATGTTTGCCTGCTACAATATCTCATTAAACTATTGTCTATTTGACAACAACAATGCAGAATTACGCAAGCACTTGAAGGGACCGGCAAGTTACGTAGAAAAATCAAATGAAATGGTACGTCTGTCTTCTAACCCTGTGTGTTTATGATTATCTCAAACTTATCTTCAACCGTATCATTTTTCATGTAGTATTTCAACATAACTACTTTGTGATTCTGTTAGTTTTTCTGAAGGTAATATGTGCTACTTTGTTTAGGTTAGCACGTTGGAAAAAATGTTCAAAGAGAGAGAAGGCGAGATCCAAAGGTTAAAGCAGCAGCTGGAATCATAGGGGTTTCAAAATTCCAGTTTGTTGTAGTTATGAAAGAATTAACGTCTTAGTGAATTGT
>JAOEHQ010024241.1:0-14088 GCA_025447715.1 Asclepias incarnata
AACAAGTTACTTACATACAATGCACACGATCTTAGTTATTTCCTACTATGAACATTCGGTCATAGTTCTTTACATTCTCAGAAACTAATCCCTTTATATTAATCCTATTTTCATAACTAGTTAAATAAATTTAAATACAAGTTACTTTAAACTACCCACTAATTAAATAATACAACCTAAATAAATATACTACTAATAAAAATTTACACCTTTGGCCTCTCTAGAACATAAGAATTCACCATCACCCCTCCCTACCTAACCCCTACCTAACCTCCACTATAAATACCCCCTCACCCCATCATTTTATCACACCACAAAACACACTCTTCTTCCTCTCTTTTTCCCTCAACTCTCCAACCTCAAATATCATCAAAATCATCAACCATTCTCATCCATACTATAATCAAAAGATTTGGAAGGATCAAAAACTGAAGAATCAAAGGTAGGAACAAGGTTTTTGGGAAGAAAAACCCACTTCTTCTTCTCTTTTATTGGCTGATTTTAAACAGCCCCTGGGCACAAAAACATTATATTTTGATTTATTTAATACAAGGAAATATCATCTAAACTTGGTCTAATATATATATAAATCTTATATTTATATGTTTCCCTCTAATGTACCCGGGAGTCTCCTACTAAATGTATGGTCCTAGGTACATTAGTGTGTCCATGAAAATGATTATACCTACTCCGTGACACCACATCCTCAATGAGTAGGAGACGGTGTCCATGTATGGTCTCGTAGTCATGGATGCAAAGATATAAGTATAAATTAACATCCTTGTTAAAATAATTTAGGATATTGTTGCACAAACCATTTTCCCTTTGTGTCTACACTTAAAACCAAGGGCGCACCTTGGACCTAGTGTACATATTAGGAGGACATTGTGTAAAAATGTTTTAAATTATTTTACACAACTACATATTAAATTAGATAAAGAAATGCAAGTAAGATGTGCTTGATAAGCTGACAGATTCTGTGAGTAAACTTGGGAGGGGTAGACCTGGCTAAAATGATCGAAATGGGTGAAGTGTACAAAATGAAAGTCGTAGCCTTATGTTTCTAGTTTAACCTCCAACTGGAATTTTGTCAAAACACTGAGTAAAACTCAAGATATGGATTTTTGAATACGAAGTGGTCAGACTGTGTTTCAGAACCAGTTTTGTATCAACTTGGATGATTTTTAACTTCCAAGCCTTAAAGAACTGGAAGTTTATTTTTGGTGAGAAGCAAGTTTAATGTTTCCTGAGTTTAAAATAAATTTACATGATTTTATAAAAATTGTAAAGGTCATAAACTTTTATAAAAGTTTTCATTGCGTAAAATTGTGCTCTCCTTGCCACTTTTGTTTAAGGAATTTTTATAAATAGTAAACAACTTTAATAAATTATGGAAAAATTTCTAAAAATACTAGACATAGAGGACTTCTTTAAATAAAAACGCCAATCCCCAAGTTGTTATAGTTGACCATGAAAAACTTAACAAAAATAAGTGTAAATTGACTAAAAAATGAACATAGAGAAAATATATATATATATATATATATATATATCAAATCTTTCTCTCTGTTAAAGGAAGATACCTTTTTTTCAATTAATTAAATGGAAGCCAATTAACATGTCCACATCATCTTAATTTTTTATTAATTGCATAAAGGTCCTTAATATTTATCTTTTACATCACTTAAATCTTTGATAATTTTAATATAACAACAAAACTACATTTAAGTTTTTTATATTTTTTAAAACCCCATAAACCTTCTTCTTTTTCTATAAATTGCATCGAGGTTTTTAAAATTTATATTGTACATGTCTTACATCTTTAATAAATTTAATATAGCAATAAAACTACATTCAGGTATTTTTTTTATTTTTCAAAACTTCATAAAACCTCATGATCAAAAAATATAATAATTATACGAGAAGATGAAGGACAAACTTGAAGATCTCCGTATATTTTGTAGAACATATAAAAAAAATCTCATGGATGCATCTTTATATATTTTGGTAATGTATTTTTTTTTAATGTAATGGTTTTTTTTATCTGTTTCTGTTAAAGATGTATAAACAAAGTTCATTGGTCCATGCCTTAAATTCGCTCACATTGTTGAATTTTATATTTGATACATAATAATGATAATGCATAAGAATATTAATATATTGTTATTCTCAGGATCGTATGTATAACAAAGCTTTAGAATTTATTTCAAATCATTATACTATATGGGAATCATTAATATGAAAATGATTGAATGTTTTATAATTTTAACTGGTGGTGTCCGTGTGTTAACACGGGGTCTAAATCTAGTATTTATTAAAAGAAATGTACTTTCTATGCTCTAGGATAACATATCCGAGAAGATCCTCTATTTGTTATTGTTTGCCGTTACAAACCAAGGTGAGTTATCATAGCCCCATCTACTTGTTAACTTTTGGGGTGAAATACATGCTCTTTTTACGATGAACACAAGTACTCAAAACTTTGTATACAGGGCTGATTCTAAGACGAGGAAATTGAAATGAATTCATCATGTTCGACATCTTGATCGACGTGGCTCTGATACCACTTTGTTAGACAATGATCGTGAGTTATATAACTTCATGCTAAATTGTTATATAACTCCATGCTAAACGCGTTGCCTAGAAAACTTAAGGGAATATTTTTCATTGAAAAAGTTGCATTTTACACTTACGATCAAGAATAAGAGGAAGTAAAGTTTAATAATACAAAAGATCTAAAGAAATTCTTCAATTATTATTACTAATAATAGAAAGAATTATATGAATTCAATATCGTTGTATATATATACTTGCAAATGTTCCAGTTAGCCCCTTGATCTTTCATTATTTCCAAATTCAGCAACAAACTCTCACTCAGTAAAGCTTTAGTCCACTTCCTTATGTCAATATACTGCAATTCTCATCCTACACTTAAACACCTAATGTTAACACAAATTATTTAACAGTTTTAAATATGAGAATGATAATAATAAGAAAAGTTTTTACTAATTTCATTTTTAGCTAACTTTTAACTTAATGGGTACCTTGTTTCGGCTCTGGGTTCAATCCCATCCATTTGGTGATCTTGTTACCACTTGCCCTCCTGGCATTGTCCATTTCTAGTGCCTCAGCCACCTTTCTTTGACATTCTTCAAGTCTCCCGTGCATTTCTTTAGTCCGTTCTTGAGCCTCCTCTAGTTTGACGTCCTTGACTACATAATCAGAGAAGTCCCTAGGACCTAAGAGAAACCCGGTAATCTTCTTTATTAATCAGCCAACAAATGACTTATGGGGGGACTTTTCGGTCCCAGGAAGCTTTTCCTCCTTCACATCCGATGTTTTAGGGGGGGACTTTTCGGTCCCTTATAACGCTTAAATTATACATATTTAATGGAGCGTTATCAGGACATTTAACGTATAATTATGCCCTATTTGAATATAAATTAATGTGTTTTAGTTACTTATTATTTGCATAAGTGTTTTTGTAGGTTGCAATGGAATTTGGTTTTAAATTGACATCCGGTATCCGATTTTGATGAATGACCAAAATTATGTCCCAATAGGATACTGGATGAAGAAGTTATGACCAAAACAGTGCAACAACGTCATAATTATACATTAAAACCAAATTCCATTGCAACCTACAAAAACACTTATGCTAATAATAAGTAACTAAAACACATTAATTTATATTCAAATAGGGCATAATTATACGTTAAATGTCATGATAACGCTCCATTAAATATGTATAATTTAAGCGTTATTAGGGACCGAAAAGTCCCCCCCTAAAACGTCGGATAAACTTGAAGATATTGTGAAGGAGGAAAAGCTTTCTGGGACCGAAAAGTCCCTCCGTAAGTCATTTGTTGGCCGATTAAAAAAAAGATTACCAGGTTTCTCTTAGGTCCTAGGGACTTCTCTAATTATGTAGTCAAGGATGTCAAACCAGAGGAGGCTTAAGAACTGACTAAAGAAATGCACGGGAGACTTGAAGAAGGTCAAAGAAAGGTGGCTGAGGCACTAGAAATGGACAATGCCAGGAGGGCACGTGGTAACAGATCACCAAATGGATGGGATTGAACCTAGAGCCGAAACAAGGTACCCATTAAGTTAAAAGTTAGCTAAAAATGAAATTAGTCAAAACTTTTCTTATTATTATCATTATCATATTTAAAACTGTTAAATAATATGTGTTAACTTGAGGTGTTTAAGTGTAGGATGAGAATTGCAGTATATTGAAATAAGGAAGTGGACTAAAGCTTTACTAAGTGAGAGTTCGTTGCTGAATTTGGAAATAATGAAAGATCAAGGGGCTAACTGGAACATTTACAAGTATATATACAACGATATTGAATTCATACGATTCTTTCTATTATTAGTAATAATGATTGAAGAATTTCTTTAGATCTTTTGTTTTATTAAACTTTACTTCCTCTTATTCTTGATCGTGAGTATTTTGGTCTAAAAACCTTAAAAACTTAGGGTTCGTCTTCCTGGAAAATATTTTAGTGTTTTTTTTAATGATTAGAATCTGTAATGGTTATCAGCTACTTCTTGATATCTCTGATTGAAAAAATTATTGAATTTGGTATGATTATATTGGATTTCGTTATTAGAGGGTTCGTTTAAATCTTTGAGGGTTTCTTTATTTATGTAATGGTAACTTTTGGTATGTGTTAAAAACTGTATCTGTGCTTACTTGTTGTTTACTTGGTTCTTGCTTAATTGTATCATTGTTGTTCTTATGGTTTTTAAGCTGTTTTTGTGTAGTTTGATATGGGCTTTTCTTGTTGTTTATTTATGTTGATATTTGGGTGTTTGGATTTAGCTTATTCTTGTCGTTTATTGGCTTATCGTAAGTTCGAAAGACAAATAAGCTCCTTTTTATTGACTCTTGAGTTTAGCACTTTAGCTTATGAACTTGAGCTGATTGCTTATATGCTCAAATTGATAAAATCATAAAACTGAAAAAATGAGCTTATTTTCTTTTTGAGTTTTAAATAAGCTCAAAAATCAAGCTAGTCCAAAGGTAAAGAATTTAAACTTTTAAAGAGTTACGGTATTATAGTTTTTGAATACTAGAATAGGAATCATATTAGGCTTTGTAAACTAGTTGTCAAAGGCAGATTAACAGTTATACCGATTTTGCATTGAACAAGTTGCATTTTACTGGAACATACAACACATGGCCAAATCTTATTGGACTTGACAATAAGAGTCAAGGAGATAAGTCCTCCTTAGAGACTCTATGTGTTGCAAACTGGTGGCAGCGAATTTCCCCATTTACTTACAAATGGGTTGATTAAGGGTACGTTCAAAACCCCAAAATATTTTCCAGGAAGACGAACCCTAAGTTTTTAAGGTTTTTAGACCAAAACACTCACGATCAAGAATAAGATGAAGTAAAATTTACAGAATCACAAGATGAATCAATCTAAATTGACTGATAATAGAAAAGATCTAAAGAAATTCTTCAATTATTATTACTAATAATAGAAAGAATTGTATGAATTCAATATCGCTGTATATATACTTGAATATGATTGGAAAATTTGAAATTGAAGTTTAGTTGAACCTATTACTATTTACATTATCATCTTTATGATAATGTAAAGGCGAGGATGCAAATGAGAAGGTTATGGGTCAACACCAGTAATTTCGGGTTAACCGGAAACAGTTTTTCTTCAGTATTGTACAAATAATTGTTTTATATATGATTCCATGAAAATTTATTAGTATGATAGAAATGGTAATTTGTTTAACTATGGTGATTTAGTAGGTCATGTGCTTAAAATATACACTATGGGAGATACTCAACCAAGCTGACATGTTTCTTAATTAAGTTGAATGCTTTGATTTTACCCGTTGGACCTGTTTCTTGAACCTTTTTTTTTTTTTTTTTTTTGATAATTGCATATCGAAATGAAAACGCTAAATGACCTAAAACAACATATAGGCTTTCATACTTGAATCGTACTGCCTTTATTTCTTAATTAAAAGCGAGCGCCTCGCATGGGCGCAAATTTAAGGCGAAGCGCACCCATTGTGCATTGAAACGCTAAGCGCAAGGCATTATTCCCAGGTGCATTTGATGAAGAATCTGGGTTTGTAAGAAACTTTCCAGTTGGAAATGGGTTTTCTTGAAGAGTTGGAGATGATGATGATAAAATGGTGCGATTGAAACGAGGTGGGAATTTGGGGTTTATGATGTGGGTTTTGGAATACGGTGGTGGTTGGTGGTGGAGATTGTGGATGACAGTGGAGGAAGAAAGATATGGCTGCAGATTATTAGGTTTAGGGTTCCTCTTTTTCTTTTTATATGCCCTTCATGTGACCAATTCCACTTAGGTGGGTTGGTCATGAGGTTTCCCCTTAAGGGGTTCCTTATGTGAAGGTATGGGGTTCAAACCCTGTGGTGTGCATCATGGTGAATTACTAATTTAACAACTACTAACACTAACATTTGCCATTCAAAAAATAAAAATAAAAATACTCATCATGTTCCGGCTTTTATCTTCAAGTTTCAACATCCTTGACTTTAATCAACTTTCAAACTTACTCATCTCAAGTCTCTTTACCTTAATCTGCACTTAACCATTTTAACTTGGTACAAAAATTGAAGTAGGAATTTAACAAACCACTAGTTAAACTTGAATGCTATTTGGTAATTGGAATGGCATTTGGTCTTTTGAATGATATTTGGTTTTTTTTTACTACTATTTTTCTTATATATAAGTATTTTAAATTTATTTACTCAAGTGCGTTTTTTTTCCAAGCCCACGCATTTTTTGCGCAATGATTTAATCGATAAAACCAAATTGGGTGGGAGGTAAGGTAAGCGGATAAAATGCTACTAAATAGGCACATAGAACTTAACTCGCAAGTCGTCAACACTCAAACAACACATTAATTCACCAAAAGGGTGGAAACGTTGACACAAAGAGCCAACGGCCTAGATCAGAGTATGTAAAACCTTTTGCAGGAGCGGAAATGGTATTTTAACAAACAAAAAAAAAAGAAACTTATAGGAAAGCAGAATGCTTAGTTTTCTCATCACAGCAACTAGAAACTACAATCTAACACTAATGACCAGCACTGTACAGAAATACGAGCTCATCCACAGTTAGTCTTGTAAATCGAGCATATGGTAAAATGGTAAAATTGTACTTCAGCAGCTGTATTCTCAAATGAAACTTCAACAACCATATTTTCTAGTTATCTGCTAACCAAGCTTCCTTTTGTTCTTCAGAATCGCACTCAGAGGTCTAGGACCCTGAAAGCCATCTGATCCAGTTCGGGTAAAGGACCCAAAGTCTCTATTGTCCACTGCTTTCATTTTTTCTTCTTTTATTTGGTCAAGGGTCTTGGGCCCTGTAAAAATAGCAGATTCCTCCCTAGATCTTCTATATGGTTGCAGAGCTGGCTTTCTTGACCTTGCTACTTCTGAATAAAGGAATCTGGGCTTCTTGAAGGGTTGCCAGTATGTATTCACAGGGACAGTCTTCCATAACTTACCACCTCTATGATCAAAGTCATTCTCACCATGAAAAACATGCCTGTGAGGATATCTCCAAATTCTCTGGTCAAAGTCGATCTCACGGCGGGACAAATTCCTTTGAGGGTATCTCCTAATTCTCTGATCAAAGTCATACCTCTTAGAGTCAACAACCTTGCGTCTCTTCAAATGATCGCGAAGATCAGAGCCTCTTCTTCGGTTATTAAAAATTGGTTCCATGTGTGCATTTCTTTTCTGGAAAGAAAGTCGATAAAAGATGCGCCCCCTTGCTTGCCCAGAAATTTTATCCTTCAAACGATCATATACATCATACCTCTTTTCTTTGAGTGGATCATACCTCTTCTCTTTGAGTGGATCATACCTCTTTACTTCAAGTGGATCATACCTCGCTTCTTTATGTGGATCATATCTCTTCTCTTTAGGTGAATCATACTCGATAGGGTCTGCATAAAGAGCATCGAGCTCCTTGCATTCTTCATAATGGACAGAAAAATAGTCAGCCTCATCTTCTTCATAAACTAACCTTTCTGATTTACCCCCAACAAGAACATCAAAACCTGGTGAAGCTTCCAACCACCCTTCACCTTCTACATAAGCATCTGCTTGCTGATCTGAGTTCTGACTATTGTAAAAATCAGACTCCCTATGAACAATGTCTTCCGGAGGAACCAATGAGTCTGAGCTAACAACATTTTCTTCTAAAGATCCACTTATCTCTGCTGATCCAGAATCTACTTGTTGAGTTTGTTTAACTTGTGCAATTTCAGATGGGTTGGGAGGACTCTCCACAGGTGTCGATCCTATGTTACTTTTGGCAGATAGCTTTTTATCAGGGAGACCTGCATTGTTTACTGTGGACCCAGCTTTAGCGAATTTCAAACCATCACCAAGTCCATGCAGAAATGAGCATTGTTCGCCTTTACTACAAAACCCCTTTGAATAAAAGTAACAAGGAATGTTTGTCTTGTCCACAGGTAAAGCATGACCATTATTGGATTTAAAAGATTCATGATAAGCTTCTTTGAGTCCTTCTAGTGGCTACAAAAGTCGTAAAAAATAATTTCAGCACACGTAAGCAAATAGAGAAATTCAACTTGTCAATTCAATAGATATATATATAAAACAACATGAAGCAATATCTTGGAGGAGGCTTTGAGTAGAAGCAGGACCATTGATAAGATAACAAAAAATAAAATTATAGTCATTATATTGCAAGCTGGCACTAGCTAAACTGTTAGACAGACAACCACCTCCATATGCATGTAAAAACAAGCAACTCCAAAGCTAAATATCTGTTTGGTTAAGAAGATTAGTATTAGAACTTCAGTTCTTTATATGTTTCTTTGGCCACGTGGGTCCATTTATTGTCCACTCCAAGGCTCTCTACCACTAATAATTAAATTTATATATAAACCATACCTACTTCAGTGGTATCAGAGATCAGGCTAGATAGATTTCAAATTTAGCAAGTTGGGTATGAAACACATCGATAGATCAACTTTGAGGAGTGACACTGTGTCAGTCTGGCACATATATTAGTAATACTTTATTAGAACTATACTTCTTTGCAAGTTAATCAGCTAAGACCTATAAAAGCCTTATCTACTGTGGTATACACCACAGTTGTCAAAATGGTATGGCTCGGAACTCAAATCTTATAGTCAAAATGGTCCATGAAGATGCAACATGAATCTTGTTAAAGAATCAGAATCCTATTTAAAATACCATCTTTATATAGTGAATCACCATTTTAAACTGTATTGGAGAATCCAGTCTTATTTTATGTTGATCACAAAGAAATGGAAAAGCTTACTTCTGTTGGTATTTCATGAAGTCATCAATAACAACTAGTTGGGCAAGACATTATTCTTAATTACTATACGCACATTTTGTTTTATGTATCAGCAACAAGTGCTTTGTAACTACAAAATATACAAACTATTAGAATCTACACATTTTGATACTACAATAGTAGATGTCGAGGGATTGATCACAGGTATCAAGTCTAAAACTTAAGGTACAGACTCTAAAGTGCAAAACACATAGTGTGCAAATAATCAAACTACAATCTGAATTATGGCAATTTTCTTATCATTGGACAGATTACAGATACAAAACAAGAGAAAGTAAGAGTACAACTGTACAAGAGGTAGAAAGAATTACCAATAAACCATACAAATCCATGGAAGGGTAAGAGTGTATACAGTGAAAGTATTAACTGACCACTTGTTCAGTGATTGATCGGTGTTGCCATTTCTCTAACTAACATCATCCATTTTAATGAACTTAGTGTTTTACTACAACCTCTCAATCCAATTCATAAATGGACAAACCCATGTACTTAGAATTCTCCCGCAGTAATTATAGAGTATAGACTAAGTCAGAACGTAACGGTTTACAAATTTCAATGTACTTAAAACTCAAAACTCAACACCACACAATACTCTTTGTGCGGTGGAAGGTTACTCATCTTAGGCAATAGCTACCTAAGTTTATTGCTTGTTCCTTCTAAAGCATCATGGATGGCTGTATCTGGTTGGAAAGAAAGAAACCGCAGGAGTGGGGGATTGTCCTGTCCTCCTCACTATGAGTTAAGCAACTAATGGACAGACTCCTCAGTCCATTCAGTTTGCAAGCAGCTCTACTCTTACATGTTAGTGTTTGCATGTAAAAAACTTATAAAAACCATAACCATAGTGAAGAAGGCATTCTTATAACACATAGTTGAGTTAGCCTAACAGTAAACGAATCTCATAACAGGAATCTTCTATTTGTGTACAGTATATATCATATAGATGCACATGCTAAGTGGTGCACAACTCAAATTTGCATGCGCTAAATACAATCAAGACACCAGTTCCTCCAATCTGCACTTTAACTCAAGTATTTTGTTTTACGTGTAAATAATTAAGCTTCATGATACAGCATGATAGAAGAAGCTAGATAAGATAGGATAAAAAGCAGCATGAACTTACAGGATGTCTAAAAGTACATTCAGGATGAAAACAGCACCCACCCATCCAAAACCAGCAATCTCTAGGGTTCAGCCGCGCGATCTCGCTATGCCGGTATTCGCATTCAATTCCCTAAAAACGAAACACCATATACAATAAGGTTCCACAAAAGAATTCATCAGATGCTAAATCAGAAAAGACCAAAAAGAAAGGTTACAGATAAAAATGGCAAATATACACAAGGCAGAAAAGAAACCGATCAGATCTTCATAGCATACCATCTAATTGAATGTATATAAAGAAGCATAACATAATGCAACAATCACTTCTATATCAGAAATATATAGAACTCAAGTTCATCAATTACTTAATATGCTGAAGTAAAAAAAAGGCCAATAACATACATCAAAGTAAAACATAGCTAATATAGAGTCCGGAAAACAATATTGTGATACAACCATCTTGCGAGTGATGAACTAGAATAAAATAAGAAAATACTATAAAATTATTTTAAAGAGAAAAACACGCCAATAGTGAACCCTAGATGAAAATCGATGGCAAAAAACAGATTATATAAATAATCTCCTGCACTTCTTGCTATCTATCTATACTATTATATAAAGCATCTACACCCCGACATTTTAATATTCAACACTACAAATCACATTATGCCACCTCATCCTTTTTTGTTAAAGTAAACGTATGGACAACCTCTCCACACTGCCATGTCAGCATTACACACTCCTCACTCAAACGTACTAAATCTCATGGAATGCTCACACACTCATCACGCCAACTTTGGAGACCACTTATCACACCATGTTCACTCAAAAACCCATTAAAAAGCACAACCCCACTCCCCTCACCCTTCCGGTCTCACGCATGCGACCCTCCTCCCCCTACCTTAGCATCTTGAGCTTCACATAGCCATAGGTGAAGCTCCCTCTTCCTTACACACATGGCCTACACCTTACTCCCCCTTCACCAGACCATAATAGTAACTCTTACCCAAACACCCCCACCTCATTCTTCTTAATACCCATGTTACCAAATACCCTCGATTTCCATTTCTTACATAACATATATTCCAAAAATACCTACATTACGACTTTATTAGTGCAAACAATCATACAAAAATTATTTATACACCGTCAACATTCTCACATTCAACACTACCTATCAGATTACCTCGCACACTCTCTTACACCACCACTTAACACTTGTACATATAAAATGATTAAAATCGATAGCCACTCCATTATCGCACCCCTCGCCAACTTGTCCCACGGCCGACATGACAGATGTAAATAGAGTAACAGCATGGCTAAACCAGGTACACAACATATATCCCAAAAATACACATTATTTTTTTTTTTGGAACGGCAAATTATATTAATACAAGCAAACCAGCAAGGCGCTAGTTGCTAATATACAATACAAAAATACACATTATTACATTACCCAAAAAAAATACACATTATTATTAAAAAGAAAAAATACAACAAATAATTTTAACCAGATTTATTATATATATATATATATAACCCTAGGCACAGTATCTTCATAAGACACATATACTTACAATATATCAAAATTCATATATCACATATTTACATTTTAATTAAATAAAAAATGAATTTAAATATACATAAAAAAAATCACCTTCTTGCAAGTGAGGGGAGAAGCTAAGAAATAAACACAATCAGTAAATCGCTTCAGTAATTCTTCTTCTTCTTCCATTTCTTTTCCTATTTTTTTTTTTACTTTTTTTTATATTTAAATCCACACACACAGAGAAAAATGTATGTATATACTTTATATATTTATTATTATATTTGTTTATATTTATTTTTTATTTATTATATGATGCTATGAATGAAATGTGGCATTTATTAAATTTGAAAGTGAAATTGATTTAGGGGAAATTAATTAATTTTCATGTTTGCACTATTTGTACTTTTACGTAAAGAAAAACGGCATTTAAATTTGGGGTTACGAATTTTTATTTTTATTATTTTATTATTATTATTATTATATTATGGCACTGTGTGTATTTATGGTAAGGGGATTTTGTACGTCTGTTAGTAGTTTTTTTTTTAATGATACTTTTTATTTAATACTCACAAGTCAGTGAAGTCACGTATATATATATACTTAAACGACTTATAAGTTATAACTACAACTCGAGAGTCTGTTAGTAGTTATATACTTATATGGTCGAGTCAGATTGAATTTTTCTTATACTTGAGCTCATCAAAGCTCGAGTTCAGCTCATTTATGGAAAACTTTATTTTTAGCTTTTTCGGGTTTTGATTTCTTTTGGTTTCGTTTTTTTTTTTTGGGTTTCAGATCAAGCAGTTTGCGGTTATGTTTTTAAACCCTTCCATTTTCAAAAGATAAAATTAATTTGACAATAGACTATTTTTAGTGGTGAAGTTTTATAAATACAAAAGGATATTTGAGGGACCAAAAGTAAAAGATTTCGACATTAGACCATTAGTAATTAGTAAGGGCTTAGCAGTGTATTAAAAAACTTTATATTCACCTTTTAAGCTATAAATATTAACACACCGTGCTCCTCTTTTACCTACTGTTGCACCCGACATTAGTGCAGTTAATTGCACTAATGATTTTCCTAATTAGTAATTAGTAATAGATTCATATAACATCTTTTTAGAAATCTTATAACTTTGTAGCTATTTATCTTTTTCTGTTTTAATTTTTTAGAAAGTGCATGTGCATGATGATAATATAATAAGATAATATGTTGTTTATAAATTTATATTTACAGATTTACTTAATCAGCTTAATGTTTATAATATTATTTTTTTCACAAAAGAACAAGTAATGATACATATTTACAATTTGTTTACGGACAAAAACTCACAACCTCTTAATTAATATGTCAACTTAAATACCGCCATGACCAATATTTGATAACATGTCACTAGATACAGTGGCGGAACCAGAAATTTTTTTTGAGGGTTCACACGCTAAAAAACCTACAATTTTACACTAAACCTCTAAAAAATTTTCGAAATTGGGGGTGCATTTGAACCCCCACCTTACAATGTGGTTCCGCCCCTGACTAGATACATTATAAATAGTAGTTGTCAATGACGTGTAGCTCAATTGATAATAGGTGAGATATATTTACTACAAATAACATAAGGTCTTGGGCCGTAGTCACAATCGTTAAGTGAGTCAAGTATGCCTCCACATTATTAATAGGCATCCGATTATAGGATGTTTTGGGTCGACCTTTGCCCCAAATATAGAGTAATTAACAAGGGAAAATAGAATAAGTATAAATCATACATTTCCAGTGTGCCACAACGAAGGAAAACTCGAAAGAAAAAAAAAACAATAGAAAGAGTTGATTGGGTGACGAAATTTCCAAGGAAAACTCAAATAAAAACAAATGAGGGTGGTAATGAAGAAGGTGATTGGAAAATATATTGTTGGTGGCTAAGGTTAGTAGTTAAATAAGAGGTCTCAGGTTCAAATCGGTACAATCTTAAAGGTGATCAGGGAAAGGTTTGGAAATGATTACGGGATACTCCAGTTAAATCGCGTACATTTGAGTAAAAAAAGACTCATCTTCTTCGGATAACCTGA
>JAOEHQ010024252.1:0-14086 GCA_025447715.1 Asclepias incarnata
ATGCTTACTTGTTGGTAGGCAACTCCCGAAGAACAATATCCAGCACCTGAAGCGCTTCTTGCGGTGCATCTGCCTGCTTTCCCTTTAAAAACATTCCCAAGTGATGCAAGTCGGGACGTGAAGCCAACTTGATTGCAACTTTGAATTCCGTCTCCCTCCTAAATCAAGAATGGAAAAGAGAATTGTTAGCTTTAACAAATGCCGGTACATATAATTGAGCAAAAACAGTTAAAATTAATGAAGATTCAAGACCTGGGACCGCCTGAACGATCTTTATCAAGCAGAGCAATTTTGAAATCCTTTGAAATAAAAGGGAGGGGCCCAGCCGTATAGAGACTCTTTCTTCCATCATAAGCAGGAAGTCGATTTCCAAGATGAGAAACCTTGTAAAGTTCCACAAGCTGTGTAATCACCGCACGATTCACGCCACGATTCACACCACGAGAAGTCACCTCAGGAGTAATAGTAACCTAACCCCATCACATCCAAAATATATAAACAATAGAGCATTTAAGAAAACAATAGAGCATTTAAGAAAACAAAAACACCTCAGAAACTCACATCATACTGGTGCAAATCCTTGTCACGCAGTTCAGCAAAGAAATGGTTGGCCTTAACAATGCACCTTTTTCCGAATTCACCTTTTCCTGGGCGCAAGGGAAATCTCATTGATTTACTAGAAGCAGGTGCAGCTTGAATAGGCTCCTCTTTCGGGATAGTAAGCTGACCCATTGCCTCATGCACAGGCTGATTGGTAAGCGAACCAGCAGAAGACAACTCTGCTTGTCCAGCACTCGCTCCTTGAGCCTCGGAATCTGTAGGTTGTACCGGCATCACATCATCTGGATTGTATTCGGACGGTGGTTGAGATCCCATTGAAACTCCACTCTCCATTGATTTTTCTTTATTTACAGCATCTGAATTTTCTTTGATCAAAATTTCGAAGTTGGCACAAGCCATTCTCCGCGGACCACATTGGACCAATCCCAAATGTCAATGGTGTCATAAGTCAAAGCAGATAAAACACCAAGCCTAGAAGGAATGACAAAATATACAGGGTGCCGCCGTCGATGAAGTACATGAAGTGCATTACTAAAGCCAACATCCCCTGAAATCAACATTATGGAAGATGGTGGAGGATTATCATGAGCATAGAGGAGCAAATCAACCAATATTGCTTTACCAGAGGCATTGTTGATTTCATTTGGTACATGACTCAGATTCATACGTGCCTTCATGCAGCCTTCACTTATATTTTGAGAAACGTTTGAGAAGTCGGCATATGCAGAAAACCTAATAACTTCCCATTCGATTTCTGTTTGGTTTCGTAAACATGCTAAGATATTATCATACACCTCTTTTGGATGTATACCATTTGGGATACAACAGGTCTCCATATCCCAAAATATAGCAAGTTGTCTCTTTGAATGATTAGGATGATGGTAGTTCAACTCAGATTTGTGCACCCAGATTCCTGTCGATAATAGTATTAAAACAGATGTCATTCCGTTAGCCATCAATATCTCACAAATCGTTTTGATTCATTTTTTTGAACACTTAGCAAAAATTAAATTCACTCTAAACCAAGTGTAAATAGATTCTTTGATTCATTCAGCACTAACATATTATAACAATTTTTAGTTGGCCATGTAAAGGAAAAAGAATTTGTATGCTAAAATTAAAAACATGTAAGAAAGCAAACCCAAGGAATTTAACCAACTAAAAAGTAGCAAAGCTTTTAATCGCTTTACGAACATTTTGAAAACAAACTTGACATGTGACCAAACTACTATTTCGTTCATCAAAATCCTGGAAATAAGAAATTAACAAGAAAGCAACTCCATAATCTTATTTGCATATGAACATTCTATCAATAATACCACACATTCCAATCATGTTAATTTCTTATGCAAATATGAATTCAACCTTAATTAACCCAAAAAAGAAAACCAAGTTCAATTTATTTACACGAGCATCTAGATCGACTAGGTTCTCACCAGCTTGCAAGGGCGCATCAGATAACATATTGCGGATTTCTTTGGACATGTCATCAATGAACTTGTACTCATACCTGCTCACAAAAAAATACATATATGAGGGGTTATGGTGAGAAGGATCTTAAACTGTGAAGTATGTGACGGGTGCATCACTATATAATTTTAATGTGCATAATATTTGTATTTTTTTTTCCATGTTTTTTTAAGAATAAGGTTTTTTTTCCATGTTTTTTAACTTTCCTGAAACCCTAAATGGTCAACCCCAGAGGGTGTTGACGCGGTTTGGTACTAGACTCAAATGCATTTGGTGCATCACTATGTAAAATAGGGTATGGGAATGGAAAATTTTGTTTTTAATCTTTCTAAAACACTAAATGGTCAACCCTAGAGGGTATTGGACCCGGTTGGGACGAAATTGGACATATTTGGTGCATCACTTTGAAAATGAACAGCGATGCACCTTATGTTTTTTAGGCGCATAAAATCATAAATATAAGGTGTGAATCAACATGGAGCCCATTCAGATGGACGACGACTCAGTTTCAGGTGAAGGGTTTGGAACCATTCGGGGGTTGCGTACAAAATCTGGAGTAGTTCGGGGATGAGTTTTAAGAAAGTTCCTATGTTTAGCACTATAAAAGAAACATCTCATATGAACCTTAATTTATACATAGGACGGTTTTAATAGAGCTACAACATTAATTGTTTAAATGGAAAAACACCTGAACAAAGAAGTTCAAGTTAGAAACTTTTTACCCATTTGTCTCGGAATTTATAACCCATCCAGGAAAGGAAGCTGCCATGAAGAGAGCTTTCCTCCACTCATCTACCTCTGCTTTATTTGATACTTCGTGGTCGGCAAATGCTTGTGCATAGCTCCCGCATTGTTCCCTCACCATTTGGGGAGTAACATTATAAAATACGGGTATAAATTTATGTTCTGGATCGTTTGCACTAAGATCGAGAATTTTCACAAGTTCCCTCAGACACGATGATGATGAAGCATAATTATCGGAGAAGATCACCATCAAAAACCTAGATTTTTCAATGACATCATCTATTTCTTCTGGTCCACCCAATACGTTATCATATATACAAACATGAAGTGCGTTTCGCTTGAGGCCGTTGTATAGATGATCAACGAAGGTTTTACGAGTATCTAGACCTCTAAAACTTAGATACACATCATACACATCATCTGGATTGTATTCAGACGATGGTTGAGATCCCATTGAAACTCCGCTCTCCATTGATTCTTCTTTATTTACAGCATCTGAATTTTCTTTGATTTGAAACCTCGAAGATGGCACAAGCCCTTCTCCGCGGACCACATTGGACCAGTCCCAAATGTCAATGGCGCCGCCATAAGTCAAAGCAGATAAAATACCAACCCTAGAAGGAATGACAAAAATTACATGGTGCCGCCGTTGATGCAGTACTTGAAGTGCACTACTGAAGCTAACATCCCCCGAAATCAGTATTATGGAAGATGGTGGAGGATTATCATGAGCATAGAGGAACAAATCAACCAATATTGCTTTACCAGAGCCATCCTTGATTCCATTTGGTACATGTCTGAGATTCATATCTGCCTTCATGCAGCCTTCACTTATTTTTGGAGAAACGTTTAATAAGTCAGCATATGCAGAAAACATAACAGCTTCCCATTCGATTTCAGTTTGGTGTCGTAAACATGCTAAGATATTATCATACACGTCTTGTGGATGTACGCCATTTGGAATACAACAGTTCTCCATATCCCAAAATATAGCAAGTTGTCTCTTTGAATGATTAGGATGGCGGTAGTTCAACTCAGATTTGTGTACCCAGATTCCTGTCGATAATAGCATTAAAACACATGTCATTCCGTTAGCCATTAGTATCTCACAAATCGTTTAGATTCATTTTTTTGAACACTTGGCAAAAAATAATTTCACTCAAAACCAAGTGTAAATAGATTCTTTGACTCACTCAGCACAAACATATTATAGTTTTCGTTGGCCATGTAAAGGAAAAAGAAATTGTATACTGTAAGAAAGCAAATCCAAGGAATTTAACCAACTAAAAAGTGGCAAAGCTTTAAATCGCTTTTGAAAACAAACTTGTCAATTGACATGTGACCAAACTAGTATTTCGTTCATCAAAATCTTGGAAATAAGAAATTAACAAGAAAACAACACCATAATCTTATTTGCATACGAACATTCTACCAATAATACCACACATTCCAATCATGTTAATTTCTTATGCAAATAAGAAATCAACCTTAATTAACCCAAAAAAGCAAACCAAGTTCAGTTTATTTAACGAGCATCTACATCGACTAGGTTCTCACCAGAATGCAAGGGCGCATCAGATAACATTTTGAGGATTTCTTTGGATATGTGATCAATGAACTTGTACTCATACCTGCTCACAAAAAATTCATATAAGGGGAGGTTATGGTGAGAAGGATCTTAAACTACAAAGCATGCAACGGGTGCATCACTATATAATTTTAAGATGCATCATAGTTGTATTTTTTTTCCATGGTTTTTTTAAGAATAGGGTTTGGAAATCCATCAATTTGTTTTTTAATTTTTCTATAATTTCTATAAAACCCTAAATCGTCAACCCTAGAGGGTGTTGACACGGTTTAATACTAGACTCAAATGCATTGGTGCATCATTTTGTAAAATAGGGTACAGGAATGGATCAATTTGTTTTTTTATCTATCTAAAACCCTAAATGGTCAACCCTAGAGGGTATTAGACCCGGTTTGGGAACACATTTGGTGCATCACTTTGTAAATGAACAGTGATGCACCTTAATATAAGGTGTAAATCAACATGGAGCCCATTCAGATGGACGACTATGTTTCAGGGGAAGGGTTTGGAACCATTTACTTAACAACGGGTGCATCACTATACATGAACAGTTTTAATAGAGCTACAACATTATCAATTGTCTAAATGAAACACAGCTAAATAAAGAAGTTCAAGTAAGAAATTTTTTACCCATTTGTCTCGAAATTTAGAACCCATCCATACAAGGAAGCTGCCATGGAGAGAGCTTTCCTCCATTCATCTACCTCTGCTTCATTTGATTCCTCGTGTTTGGCAAATGCTTCTGCATAGCTCCCGCATTGTTCCCTCACCATTTCGGGATTAAAATTATAAAACACGGGTATAATCTTATGTTCTGAACTATTTTTACTGAGTTTGAGAATTTTCACAAGTTTCCTCATACACAATGATGATGAAGCATATTTATCCGAGATGATCACCATCAAAAACCTCGATTTTTCAATTGGATCATTAATTACTTCTGGTCCACCCAATACGCTATCATCCATACAAACATGAATTCCGTGTCGCTTGAGGCCGTTGTATAGATGATCAACGAAGGTTTTACGAGTATCTGGACCTCCAAAACTTATATACACATCATACATCCATCGAGACATTTTCAATAAGGAAAGCTGTGTTCACATGTCCAAATATTAGCATTAGCAAGCATGAGAATAATTGTTGCAGAAAAACTAAAACATTCATCTCAATTTACTTAACAAGAAATAATATAATAACCAACAAAATCTACAGGAGAAGCGGCCGAGAGAGATTATTACCTTTTGATCGCAAATATTGGAGATATGTAAACAAATCTTTAAAGAAATAACAATATCAACAGATTTCAAAAATATATAAATAAGATTAATTTGATGTTCAAGGAACACAGAAAAATATATAAATAAGAAAAACTAAAACATTCATCTCAACTTACTTAACAAGAACTAATCAGAAAAAAAAAAAAAACCCTAATCTAATAATTCGTCTACAAAAGAAGCAGCCGTCAAAAACAAGGATGGAAGAGAGGTAAATATTGGAGATTTGCAAAAAAATCTTTAAAGAAATAACAATATCAACAGATTTAGGATTAATGAAACAAAGAACAAAATACTAATTTCCAGAAACCAAAAGACCAAAAGATTAATTTGATGTTCGAAGTAACTCATAAAAATATATAAATAAGAAATTACACAAGAATGTGTAATAATTATAAAATAAAAAAAAAATTCTTACATCGGCGTCTTGTTAATACTGGAGTCGTAAGAACCCTAACAGGGGAATAGAAGGGGGAATGACTATTGGGAGTGGGGTGGAGCTTGCCCCAACGCCGCCCTCCGCCGCTCACTTGCCGCCACCCACACCGCGCCGTGGGGCAGAAATGGGAAAAAATCTTGGCGCCCGGCTTTTATCTTCCGCCCAAAACCCCTTTGCTTTTTCTCCAAAATAGCCGTTAACGGCTATAATTTTATTATAAAAAAAAAACCAAAGTTTTACCTTCTGGTACTGGAACTCTGGAAGGCTGGAAGCTCTGTTTTGTGTTCTTGAGAGAAGTATAGAGACGATTGCAATTAAATATCTTTGGCCCCTTTTTTTTAATTGTTCCATTAAAACCCTTATAATTGTTTAGAGTTACAAGTTTTACCCTTATAATTGTTTAGAGTTACAAGTTTTTCCCTTTAACTTTTTAATACATTTATTCAATGCCCTAAATTCAATAATAAACATGTAATTATTGTTTACCAGTCTATGACTCTATGTCCGACAACAATTATGTATTTTAAGTTTTTATTATTTAATGTAACGATTTATTTAGTTTTAAGTTTTATTGAAATTTATATTGAACTAGAGTGAAGCCCCGTGCGATGCACGGCAGAGTAAAAACATTTGTGATGCACGTTTTTAAGATTCCATCTTACATGAGTACAGTCTCGTGCGATGCACGACTTTATAAATGTTTCTTTTTTAAACGCAAACACGTTTGACTTTTTTTTTTTAACGTGGTGTCTATAAACATTTACTTTTATAATGTTAAAAGCAACATTTTAATTGTAGAATTGATTATGGCAAAAAGGCTACTATTGTTACATAAAACTAAATGTTTGAGTTGCCTTGGACCAAGTTACAAATACAAATATAGAACATTTTGACATTCCAATACCTACAATTATAGCACTAACGGAAATTATTAACTAAAGATTGTTGTCGTGATAAACAATTACATTTCAGTAAATATAAATTAAGATGATAATCAGGTGTGTATTTATATGCATCGTCTAGAATCATCATTCTTCAAATACTACTTGGCCTGCAAGTTGCTTTTAATCTCATTGGTTAATAATATAGGAAGTGGCATGCTACTAACGGTTACAACGTACCATCCAACCTGTTGTCTCCTGCAAGGTCACTAACCGTCTAAAGATGCCCATGTTGAGTGAAATTTAAATCCATCATGTACTTTCCACCTATCGCAAATTTCTTTATCAAGTTATTGATATGAATCTTTAATACCTGTTATTTAAAAAAAATGATTAGAGTTTATGAGGTTACTATTTCCTCCCCATGGAATCAAGCACCGAGAACACAGCCATGTCAAAGGATCTTGATGGTTATTGAAGCTTTATAGTTCCAAGAACACCGATAATTGCTGGAACACCTCTCTCAAGGGCAAATTGAACATGTGCTTCATGTGAGTGTCGCGGTGCAAATGACATAGATATCACATATCTTTTGAATAAATACGCACCCCAACTTGCAACCTACGCAAGTTACAAATGTAACAAAAATAAAACAAACCTAACGTTGACCTGCTCCAAAAAGTTATCCATTTTTTACTCGAGCAGGTCAGACCCATTACCGAACTTGCCCGACCCACCCATTTTACCCCTCTAATAAACAGTAATAATTATAAACGCTAAAGCCAAAATACACATTTTTTTTTATCTATGCTGGTAAGACCTTTAACTTTCAAATGGGCGACATATTTTTGCTTTTCTCATTCTTACCAGCCATACAACTATTTTCATGTGGTTTTGTGACGGAAAGTCCTATTGGCAAATCACAATTGCCTGAATTTTCTACTTCTAATGACTCTGATATAGATACTATGTATCCCATTACACCAACACCAACAGCTGAAACATGCACATTTTGGATATGCTTTCTCAAACGTCTACGCACCCATAAAGTGATAAATATGCCAACCATTTGTTTGCTTACTATTCTTACATATGGGGATTTCCTCTTCCGTACATGGTTGAATCAAGTCCAGATCAGCAAGGAAAGCTTCCTCTGGTATGACTCGATTGTCACTATTTATATATGACTTGAAAGAAGCGTATGTTCTAAAAGATTTAGAAGCTATGAATGATTTCATAGTTTTCAAGGGGTTTGGTCTCTCTGTTACACACTGAGCCAGCAGATCTAATGGTGGTTTGGGCCAGCATAGGCCCATCCTTTCAGTTCCACTAAGTATTGTAGTCAACTTCCTACTATAATCTGGAGCTAATACTTTTACATTTTTTTCTATTGAAAAGTAATTTACTCTGTCCAGTGTCTTTTAAGAGGAGAATTGTCTTTCTAAGTCCCCTTGAGTTACCTTACTCAACTGGGTGCCCAAATTTCCATTTTGCACTGTCGGCCATCCATGAGCTCATGGAAGTTAGATTCGTCATTGAATGGGTGGGCTTCCTCTTCACCCTCACTTTTAGTTTCTAACACTACTTCATCTTCTATATCCAGAGCATCAACAGGAGGTCCAAACCTTTTCTATTCGAGGTCAAGTCAAGCTCGAACTATTAAGCTGATAACTTTGTCAAGTACTTGACAACATTAGCACAGAACTTCCAAATTGAAACATGATATATCTTTGCATATATTATATCCTTAATGCTTAAAAGATTTATATTAAAATACAATAAACCACTCAAGATGTCGCTTGAAACCTACACCAATATGCCTTCCATAATGAACCAGTCGAAACATTGAAGTAAACTAAAGCCATAATGCCATATGAATGTAAAAACTAAGCAAACATAAATATAAAAAAAATTAACAGTCAAGAAACCATGCCTACAAAAAGAAAAAACTTAGTAGTCGACCCATCTACTACCTAGTTAGCATAAATAAGCAGAACTACTTAGAGTAAGATCTTTTATAACCAAGCATACTCATCAAGGAACTTTGATATGAAAGACAAAGAAAAATACAAATTATGTAAAAAATTAGCCTTAATCTCTATAAAAGGAACTTACAGTAAGAGATCTGATACCTGTTCCAAATCCTCGGTCAAATTGTGAATGATGGTTACAATTTGTGAAGCATGATAGGTCATTGAGAAAAGCCCAACATTATGCCACAGAGGTTAAGAGCTGCTCTAGTCGAATCCGCCACCAATCATAGAAGCATGGAAACTTTGCTAAATTCTGTTTTTGAATAAAAAAACAATGAAACTATAAAGCTTAAATGCCCAACTTAATCTCATCAACAAACTCAACAAATGCAAAACGAAACATGAAACCCTCTTGGTTTCTTGTGTTTTCTGGTTGTATTTACAGTGGCAGGAAATTCTCCCATAATGATATTATTGTCGTTCTGGTTCAGCTCATGCAACTACAAATGCATTTAAGAACGGTAGTATTATGCATCTTTAGTTGTTTATGTACATTACGATCACAAATTAGGGCCAAAAAAAGAGAGATTCAATTTGTAAAGTATTTGGTCAAGTATGCTTTAACCATCTCAGGCGGGAGATAATCTAAAGTAAATAGTCTGCTGCTGTTAAATGTATGTACAGACCAGCGAAAATCAACAATCTTAAATTCACACTGAAATAAACAGGAAGTACATACATTATGCTTTGCAGCTTCAGCCAAATGTATAAAATAGCAAATACTGTCCATAAGTGATTGTATTATGAAGGTTTACTTGTGCATCAATTAAGAGGTTCTCTGGTTTAATATCTCTATGAGTAACATGCTTCCCGTGGCAATATATGAGAGCTGTGCTAATGAAGAAATATAATGTCCCAATAAAAATGTAGAAAAATGGCTCAGCACTAACAATGATAACATAACACGATCAACATATATAAAACGGCCATAAAAAATCTTGTTTCAATGATCGTATGCTGGTTGGGCTTGTCATAATCAAATGTTATAATGTTAAACATATACTCATAACTCAAAAAAAAAAAAAACATATACTCATAACATTAGAACTTCATAAATAAATGACCAAAAAATGATTGAACCATCAGAAAAGTAGGTTGTATGTATGAAATTGAAGAGTAGTCTTTTAAATAACACTACTACAAAATAAGGCATTTTACACGGTTAAAATACCCCTTTTTACACTGTTATTGTTCCGAGTAAAAGAGTTATGTAACTGATTCTCGGACCTTTTTACACGGGTTTTTAACCGTGTAAAAAAGTAGGCGTTTTTACACGGGTTTATAAGGATAACATTGGTGCAGCTGCAAAAAAATTATTGAAACTGAAGAAGTTGTATGGACTTACAATAGCAGCATGTTGCATACTAAAGTATTTCCACCTTTGCTGCTCCTTGTAGAGTTCTCCTTTGGCAGCATATTCCAAAATCAGGTAAACTCGTTTCTAAAGATAATATGGTGTTCACGTTTTAGGAAATTTGAATATCCCTTTTAAATAGCAAATGGGTAAGGTAGAAATAATCTATACCTGATCTTAGAAGTAACCGTAGAGTCGAAACACTCGAGTACACTGGTTGTTCTGATGGTCTGGTTTTAAGCGTGATGGTCGTGTGGTTTAAACATTCCCAATCAGATAAATCACCCTTTGCCATTTCTATTTTATTCAAAGGTCTAAGCCGCTTTGCAAAAAACAACTTCAATACTGCAAAAATGTGAAAAACTATAAAATGTAAATAATATTCAGGAAAATCATAAAAACATATATAATACTTCAATTCAAACTTCATTTTTGATTCAAACATTTGTGGGAAAAATATTAAAGGCAAAAATCTAATCAAAAAAGTATTTATTATAGTTGGATTAAAAATATACATATACACAAATATATACACAGATTCATTTGATCCTTACAAATATCAAACACACACAATCAATTGATCATTATACACAAATATATACACAGACTCGTTTGATCCTTACAAATTTCACACACACATGATCAATTAATCAGAATCACTACATGATTGGAATGCCATAGTAGTGACTGTAAAATGAAAAAGGAAGATATAGTTACAAATACATGTAACTATTCACCGCATTCAAATCCATTCACAGGTTTTTCTCATACAAAGAAAGGAAAAAGAAGGTGAAACGCAAAATAGTGAGTCGACATACCGTCTTTATGTGTGGCAGATCAATATCACATCGATAATCTTTCGTCAAGAGTTCATCAATAACCTCATCCACATGTATTGATTTTTATTCTCGAAAAACAATACATAATAAATCAGAATACATAACTTCAAGTAATATCAATCTTTTCCAAGAAAATCTTAGCATAATTGAGCTATAAATAAGACCAACCATCAAGAGTACAGATATAACTTACAATCCCGTTTGAGAAGCTATCCCGTTGTCCAAAAAAATCAACCACCGAAAATTGAAAACCGTAATATAATCAACCTGATGCAAATAACCAAAAATAAACTAAACTAATCAAAATTTATAACAATAATAAGGAAACAACCACAATCCAAACTTTATAGCAAATTACTGTAGTAAGTACCCATCACTATCTATATGTGTAATTGGAGGTGGCAGGCTCAAATAAAGTTAGTAAGGATAATTAATCAAGTTTGATTTTGAGAGTTCTAAATAACAAAAATCATAAATTTCAACCCACTCATTACAGGATGAAGCACCTCTATGCTCATGTGGTTTAACCGTTCGATTATATACTACTCATCATATAATGAAGCACCTCTATGCTAATGAGGTTTATAATCTATCATTTTTGTTGTTTGGAAATCTAACCATCTTTAAATTGAAGCTCAAATGAATAACTAACCAAGTTTGATTTTGAGAGTCCCAAACAACAAAAATCGTAGATTTCAACCCACTCATTATATGATGAAGCACCTCTATGCTTATGTGGTTTAACCATTCGATTATCCAGTACACATCATATAATGAAGCACCTCTATGCTAATGTGGTTTATAATATATCATTTTGGTTATTTGGAAATCTCAAAATAAAGAAAATACTGAAGTTCTAATCACATTTAGACCCTTTAGCCAACCCACCAGTTTTGCCGCATCGACCAGCTAGAAATGATGTGTTATAGTTAAAAATAACACGAAGTGTGACTCGAGAACCTCAGGGCTACATGAAAATAAGATATCATGTTGACTATGTGATATTTACCATGATAATTCTTACCATTCCTCAAAACAATTATCCATAAGTGTTCGGTTTTCAGTTGAAATAAACGTGTCTTCAGTAAAATGAGTTTTTGCCTTCTCAAAATATTCTTTTACCTCAACCTTTAATTCCATCTTCCGAGACTTGGATGATGCTAGACACGTCTTGCAACAACATTGTGTTATCTCGTGAGTTCATGTCATGAATATTCCGTGATGCCTCAGAAACCTAATCATAAAAATGAAGTCAACGTATGTCGTATAGATTAACTATTGCCCATAATATATGAAAGAAAAAATAAAGAAAGGGAGAATTCTAGCTCACCCTTGATGAATTAAATTATTAAAAATGAATAATTAAAATATTATTATAAACTACCCTATCATTATCAAGCAGTAAAGGTTAGTGGAAATTAAACATAAACTTTCGTGATGCAATACACCCAACTAAAACCCAATACTTACCGCATTTTGCCCCTCCAATAGTAACTTTGCGGTCTTGTTGACTAATTTCTCAGCTGTTTCATCAAATAGAACTACAATAATATCCCCACTTTCATCTTTAATGTCCAGCTGAATCTTAAACCTGCATTCAATTAGGAGGGAGGGGTCGTTACCCTTTTTAGCATAGCAAAAATAAAGCATAGGAAATAGGCCTAACCATAAACCGTATAACACAAACATTACATCAGCCCTGGTTTAGGACACACCCCCTCAATTCTGTGTATAGTGCTGTAAATGTAACCTTGTCCGTGGGTATCATTGCCATTGGTCTTGGACTAAAACCATTCTGTGTTACATATAGTGCAAGCAAACTCTCAAGATTCATGTCTCCAATTCCAGCTATTGCTTTGACCCATGACCGAGAAGTGGATGCTACCCGTATCAAAGAATTGCTGCAGAAAGGTGATCTAGTGGTTTGCCCGGATGGGACCAGATGTTGCGAGCCTTTCTTGTTACGTTTCAGCGCTTTGTTTGCTGAATTACCAATAAGGTCACCTACATCTTGAAGCAACTAAAAAGAGCTATTTTGTGACCATAAGATCAACGGTTCTATCCACCGAACCCTCTTTAACAAATGCATACAAACCTAAGATTCTACTACAAAATAACAATTTTGACAAAATGGGATATGTAAGAGTCTCTTAAGTCATATAAAAGTGAAATGCTTACCAGAAAATCTTCATTGAAAACCGAAATAACACTTTTCATGATTGTTTAACTACACTTTTAGAAAAACACTTTGGCCATAATAATTTTCCTTCCCAAAAAAGACACCTTATGCTTTCTAAACTTGAAATCCAAAGCAACTAAACATGTTTTCAAAAATTTCAATGGTATTCTAGATATTAAAAAAAAGCACATTCTAGATATTAAAAAACGTCATTATATATATTCTAGATATAAACATACCAATTCCGACAATGTGGGATACGTAAAATTTCATTTTTTTTCAAACAAATGTTCCCTAAAATTGAGAAATTGGACTAATATTACCCTTTTTTTAGAGCTACAAAATTTCAAAAAATGTCAAAATTAGGAATATATCTTACACTTACAAAGTCAGTAATTACAAACAATACCCTGTAAATTAATAAGCTAAATAAATAAATTCCACCAAAATATAACATCAAATTCACTAAATTTTAATTTTAAAAAAAAAAAAAATCCAAAACTCATATAACACAAAATCAAATACAAAAACTAAATAAAAAACCCACAAAAATTAAAAAATAAATAAATTAAAAGATCATACCTAAAGGAGGCTTTTTGCAATTATTATTATTATTATTATTATTATTATTATTATTATTATTGTTATTAAATTTTGTTCTTGTAACTTCTTGATAATGATGATGATGATAATCTCTCTAATTATCCATAAAAATTATTTC
>JAOEHQ010024263.1:0-14083 GCA_025447715.1 Asclepias incarnata
TGTAACATCCCGATTTTAATTTACTTATGTCTCTAGTTTGACTGTTAGTCAAACGTGTGTTTCCTTTAGTCGCTTATTTAATGAGTAGAAATTATATGATATGTATCTTAAATGATGATAAATAAGTAATTTACTAAGTGTGTCAAATAACTAGAAATAATCGTACTGGAGTTCCCGATGGATTAGCGATAATGTACGAACTTCCATTAGTGAACTAGGACCTTAGATGATGGAGTTGGTAGGTAGAGGGACTTGATTTGTGTATTTGTGAAACATCATTTGGCTGGGATTTAGAAAGGGTTAGGATCTAATCCCAATCATTTTCCCCCAAAATCCTCTTCTATTCCTCTCAAGAACCCTAGGTTCATTTCTCAATCAATCATCCAATTCTTGCAAAATTGGTGGTGTGATATTCAAGATTAAGTATCCATATTATCATCCTAAGGTATTGTAAGTAATTTCATTCTCTATTTCATAAGTTTTATCCATTTTATTTGTCTTGAAGTTTAGGTTGATGGTGGTTAAGAATTGTGGTTAAGATAGATGGTTTTGGATGATAAATCATATGGGTGTTGTAAGTAATGTTACCATGGAAGTATGGATGATTTTATGGTGTCAAAATAAGCTTGAATCAGTGGCGTATGAAGCATAAATGTTTTTTTTGATGTTTAGGGGTCGAATTGGTAATCAAAGCAAAGGGCTAAGAAGGGCTAAAATTTCAGTCGTTTTGCAAAAATTGTGTAGGCTTCATACGATCGAGTTAGGAGGAAAAAATTATATTTTTGAAAATCCCTATGTGTCTACTAAATTCTACTAGAACAATGTTTTCGTTGGTTTTGCCTCTAAGTGGTTCAAAAATACTGATTTCCGAAAGTGGTCTGAATCTGAGCGAATGTAGCGAGCCTACTTTGTAAAAATCATAACTCATTCATTTTAGCTCTTCAAGAGCCAAACTTGTTAAGAATTAAGTTTTTGTTCATTTGGTCGTCTTATGGGTCAAAACTCGTGGGCAAGAGAATGGGGTTGATTTTGGTCGAAGTGTTCTTGAAGGCGGATGTATCAGCCGTCGTTTACTCATTGACGGCTGATGCATCAGCCGTCGTTGGATATTTGACCCCGGATGGCTCTGCATCAGCCGTCGTTGACGGCGGATGTTTTGCCATCAGCCGTCGTTTACTGATTTCGGTCGTTTTTGGAGCAAGATTTTCACCGAGCGTTCGTTTGACCTTTTTGAGACATGAAACTTGTTCCATAGATTTATATTAACATATAAATAGGTTTATATTTGTCAAATCTTCATTTCAAACACTTTGATTTTGAGTGAAAAGTTGGCTCGTGGAGTCCTCGCGTCGCGAGTTGTTGTGGTTGAGTCATTTTCAAACGTTCATAACTTTTTAACCGTAGCTCCGTTTTAGGTGATTAAAGCGGACACGATTTCGTAATTGAGTCTAGTTTCTAATGAAGCTATCCTTTAAGGATGAACTGAAAGTAAAAGTGTCCGAAATATTCAGTTAGTGAACGTTGGTCGTGTTCCGTCGAGTGTTATGAGCTCTAAAGTCTTCGTTGAGTCTTTGTAGGGTCGTGTGAGTTCATGTAGCATTGATTAATGATAATTTTATGATTATAGGTTTCCGGGAACACATAGGATACACGGTAATATCGTTGGTGAGTTGGTAAGCGAATTAAAAGGTAAGATAACTACTTTTGTCACACGAGGGACACAACAAAATATGGTTTGTTAATCTAAAGCCCATTTTATATTATGTAACTATCTCATGCATATGTTGGGTATGGGATACGTATGGGGGGTTATTGGGTTACTTGTTGCATACGTAGTTTATGTAGTTTGTTATTGTGTTGTTAATGTCTTATGTGAATTTGTTGACTTAGTACACTAGACATGATTTAGGTTGCCATGTCACGTACACGATAAGGGCCCTAGTGATGATTAGGTGGTTTTGGTTGCAACCTTTATGTGTAGAAAGTCTCGAGCACCAGTAGAAAAGAGTTAAGCTTAACCCACGGCTTGGTTATTTAGTCAAGTGCGTGACGAGTAGATCACTTGGGGGTGGTGCACTCACTGCCTGGGTGACCCAATCAATGTTGATAGAGTAATTCGGGTGGTATGATTGGCTACTCGGTGGAACGAATTACTCGTGGATTTGGTTATGCCTATCCGTAACGACAATTGATGGACCGTCGATAGGCTCCTCCATCAGTCGGGTGTTGAGGTTCCCTGTGGGCTCTATGGCCGCCTCACACAACCTATTTGTGTTAATTGTAGGGCATAACCTGTGATATGTGAATAGACTTAGTGGATTAAGTTGTTAAGTGGAAATGGTGGATTGTAGGCACATATTAAGATTGATGATTCTAAATTAGTTGACTTGTTGTTATGTGGTGGTGCCTATATGTGTGCATGAGTAAATTTTATAAGTTGTTTTTAATCGGTAAAGATTTCGTTGTATAACAGTTATCTTACTTAGCTTTTTAAGCTAACACTTGTTTTGTGGAAATGTGTTGTGCCCTCAGGTTAGGCGTTGATTGGAGGATTAGCAGCTTGTGAGATGGGTAGCATAATGAAGCTCGGTGGAATTGCTTAGTTACCCTTAGACCTTACTTGTGTTGAACCGTGTGTATTGTCAATTGTTTTGTTTTGCCGATTGTGGGTTTTCTATAATTACTGCGTTGATACTGTAGGTAACACCATTGTGAAATATTTAATATGGTTGCTGATTCCGTTAGGAATCATTTGGTATTTTAACAAGAGACGTTTCCGCATTTATTTTAAGGTGTTGTTTAAAATTTTAAATTTTTTGAAAATCCACATTTGTATAAAGTAGGGTGTTACATGATGTTACTGAACGAAATTAACAAAACCGTTAGGGGGGTTTTGTAGAGCTTTGAAAATGGATCACTTTTGGCTCAAGAATCGTCTTGATTGGTTACCAATTGATTGAGAAATTGATGATTGAAAGTTAGGGTTTTTGTTTGAAATATTTGGGGAAGAATGATGTTGGCTGTGAAAGAAAGAGAGTGATTCCCGTTTTTTATTTTTTTAGGTGAAAAAGGCTGTTGATTCTCCTTAAAACATATTATTTTTTTCAAAAACTTCGGGGCACCGTACGCTACGGTCAACATGACCGTAAGCTACGCTCATGTAAAACTAACGACCGTACGCTACGGTCAACAGGACCGTAAGCTACGGTCCCTTAAACCCAACGACCGTACGCTACGGTCTGGACGGCCGTACGCTACGGTCCTCTAGATTTCCAGTTTTGAGCGTATTTTGAAAATGTTAGACCGTATTACAGTAGGTTTTTGGCTAAAACTCGTTTTTTCACTTCTATAGGACCGTAGTATTGTACGGTCCTAGGACCGTAGGCTACGCTCAAACAAAAATTTTGTTTTTTCTTTCCAGTTTTTAAGCCCAAATATCAACCCGACTATTCGTTATTTGCATTTATACTTAATATAAACTCCCTTCCCCAACTTAAAGTGACATTGACCTCAATGTACTCGAAAAATTAGAGATAAGTTACTAAGCTCGTATAAATTCAAAAATGAATAAAAATCACCATTACCTACCTTCCCCAACTTAGAATGTTACCCGGGAATTAATAACAATTTCCTAAACGTGTGACTATGTTAACATACCAAATAAACATAAAAACAAATAAAAACAAACCTGAAACGGGTTGCCTCCCGTGAAGCGCTAAGTTTTGAATGTCGTTAGCCCGACATTACCTTACTATGGATCATGCAATCTCATAAGTTGGTGGACTTGCTATGAAGCTCACCACTTCCTTAGGCATACCATTTAGGTCCGTTGCATCCAAATAAGGCTTCAACCGATGTCCGTTGACAGTTTGCTTTACCCCGTCCTTTGGGTCCTCTAGCTCGATATCCCCAAAATGTCCAACCCGTATGATGACAAATGGACCCATCCATTTACTCCTAAGCTTTCCTGGAAAGAATTTCAGTCTCGAGTTGTAAAGCCAAACTTTCTGTCCAACCACAAACACCTTTTTCCTCAGTTTGGCATCATGAACCGCCTTCATTTTGTCTTTGTAACTAGATGCGCATTCATAAGCCTCGTTCCTCAACTCCTCAAGTTCATTTAACTGCAGTTTGCGTTCCTTTCCTGCAGTCTCAAAATCAAGATTAACAACCTTAACGGCCCATAAGGCCCTATGTGCCAATTCCATTGGAAGATGGCAGCCCTTGCCATAAACTAGCCGGTAAGGTGTAGTACCAATAGGCGTTTTGAAAGCTGTCCGGTAAGCCCATAAAGCATCGTTTAGCTTGGTTGACCAATCTTTTCGATCGGGTCTTACCGTCTTTTGCAAAATTTCTTTGATTTGCCTATTAGACACCTCAACTTGCCCACTAGTTTGGGGATGATATGGGGTGGCAATTCTATGGTTTATACCATATCTTTTCAACAATTTGCCAAAATAGAAATTCTTAAAATGAGACCCCCATCACTTATGATCACACGAGGAATACCAAATCTGGAAAATATGTTACTTTGAACAAATTTACTCACCACACTATGGTCATTAGTCCTTGTGGCTATGGCCTCAACCCATTTTGACACATAATCTACCGCTACTAAGATGTATGAATTTCCAAAAGAACTTGGGAATGGTCCCATGAAATCAATGCCCCAAACATCAAAGATGTTAACAATTAAAATGGGTTGCATGGGCATTTCATTTCTCCTAGAAATACTACCAAGTTGTTGACATTTTACACAATTTTTCGCAAACTCAGCAGCATCCTTAAAAATACTAGGCCAAAATAAACCACACATAAGAATTTTATAACCTGTTTTCTGTGTGCTAAAATGGCCTCCACAAGCAAAGGAATGTGCATGAGCCAACACTTCCTGAATTTCTTCTTCCGGTATGCACCTCCGAATCAGTTGATCCGGGCCAACTTTGAATAAGTCCGGCTCATCCCATATATATTGCTTTACTTGTGACAGAAATTGGTGGCGTTTCTTCTTGACCCAATGCTCCGGTAACTTACCTGCAGACAGAAAATTTACAAAATCTGCATACCAAGGAACAACTGAAACAGTTAGTAAAGACTCATCCGGGAAGGACTCGTTAATCTCCTTGGTTGGTTCATCATCGGCGACTTGAATTCTTGATAAATGGTCAGCCATCACATTTTCACAGCCATTCTTGTCCCTGATTTCCAGATCAAACTCTTGCAACAACAAAATCCATCTAATGAGTCTAGGCTTTGCGTCCTTTTTCTCCATTAAATGCCTCACTGCACTATGATCAGAATACACAACAACCTTGCTACCACAAATATAAGAACGAAATTTATCAAGTGCATATACAACAGCTAGCAATTCTTTCTCAGTGGTTGTGTAATTCATTTGGGCATCAGATAAGGTCTTGCTTGCATAATAAATTACAACGGGCTTCTTATCCACCCGTTGTGCCAAAACAGCCCCAATTGCAAAATCACTTGCATCACACATAATTTCAAAAGGGATTGACCAATTAGGTGATTGCAAAATGGGTGCTTGAACCAATTGTTCCTTTAAGATTTCAAAAGACTTTAAACATGCATTATCAAACACAAACGGTTTATCTTTTAACAACAAATTGCATAATGGTTTGGTAATAACACTAAAGCCTTTTATAAACCTCCTATAAAAGTCGGCATGTCCAAGAAAAGAACGGACGCCCTTAACATTCATTGGTGGGGGTAAGGTAGAAATAACATTGACTTTTGCCCGGTCTACTTCCATACCCTTGCTAGATATCACATGACCCAATACTATACCTTCTTGGACCATAAAATGACTCTTTTCCCAACTTAAGATCAAATTGGTCTCAACACATCTTTTCAATACTTTATTCAACTCTTCCAAACAATTATCAAAGGTTGGTCCAAAAATTGAAAAATCATCCATAAAGATTTCTAATGACCCTCCTACCATATCTGAAAATATGCTCATCATGCACCTTTGAAAGGTGGCTGGAGCGTTACACAAACCGAATGGCATTCGCCTAAAGGCGAAAGTTCCATAGGGACATGTAAAGGTGGTCTTGTGTTGGTCATCGGGATGAATGGCAATTTGATTATAACCTGAATAACCGTCTAGATTCAGTAAAATTTCTGACCTGCGAGTTTTTTCATAATTTGATCAATGAATGGCAGTGGAAAGTGGTCTTTTGATGTGGCGTTGTTCAACTTTCTGTAGTCAATGCAGACCCGCCATCCAGTGATGGGTCGGGTGGCAATTTGCTCACCATCCTCGCCTTTAACCACTTGTATTCCAGCTTTTTTCGGTACCGTTTGTGTTGGACTTACCCATGTACTATCAGATATCGGGTAAATTATTCCAGCATCTAGCCACTTTAGCACCTCTTTTTTCATAACCTCCCGCATATGTGGATTCAATCGTCTCTGAGCATCATGCGAGGGCTTCACTTCAGAATCTGTGATGATCTTGTGCATCACAATTGAGGGACTAATTCCCTTCAAATCAGCTATTGTCCAGCCTATGGCAGCTTTGTTTGTCTTGAGTACTTCCAGTAGTGCCTCTTCTTGAGATTTTTCCAAATTTGAGGCAATGATCACCGGCAAAGTCTTCTCCTCACCTAAGAATACATACTTAAGGTGGGCTGGAAGGTCTTTCAGTTCCACTTTTGGTGGGCTTTCAATCGATGGCTTGAGATGTGTATCAATGTGATCCGGTAGGCTCTCCACTTGGTTGTTCCAAGGTGGTCTTCCATCGTGAACAGCCATGATTTCCGGCCCTTCCTCAGCTGCCAATAACTCATCATCACACCTGTCATCAAAAACAAATGTCTCCCGGGTGTTTCCCTCACTTTCATGAGGTATACACTCGTCAATGATGTCCGCCATAAAGCATTCATCACTAACAACGGGGTAAGATAAATTTGAAAACACATTCAATCTTAACTTACGGTTGCCAAAAGTCATATCAACCGTACCTCTCCTGCAATCAATCAATGCATTAGCGGTCGCTAAAAATGGTCTACCCATGATGATATTGGGTTGCCTAATGTTATGCATTGGTGTAAAATCTAAAACCAGAAAATCTACAGGATAATAAAAGTCCTCCACTTTTACTATGACATCCGAAATGACTCCCCGTGGAAGTTTAAGGGACAAATCAGCCAACACCACAGTGGTGTCGGCCTTTTCTAATGGTCCAAAATCATATTGGTCATATAAACTTCCAGGAAGGATACTCACACTAGCCCCAAGATCCAAGAGTGTCTTATCCATTTTAAAATCGCCAACTTGTATTTTTATCAAAGGTGCACCCGGATCTTGAAGTTTGGGTGGAAGTATACCCGTTAAAACTGCACTAACTTTCTCATTTAAACAGATTTTCTTTGGAAGTTTATGGTGGCGTTTTTGAGTACACATGTCTTTCAAATACTTAGCATAAGCCGGTACTTGCTTGATGATATCAATTAGAGGTATATTAATCTTAACTTGTTTGAAAATATCCCACATCTCATCTTCATGTGGACCTCTTTTGTTTAGTGAAATTTTAACCTTTGGGTCAATTAAAGCCGAAGGAAAAGGAATGGTATTAGCCTCCATATCCTTTCCTTGTTTTTCAGAAATCGTTTTGTTTGACTCATTGTTATCTACCTCTTGAAATGTAACTTTTTTTACTTTTTTAGGTATGACAACTTCAGGTTCAATATCACTATCATTATTCTCATCAACATCTTCCACCACACCCTCAACAAATGGTGGTAGAATATCAACTTGATTATCATAAATCCTACCACTACGGAGAGTACTTACATTGTTTATTTGGGCGCTTTTGGAATTTTCAGAACTTCCACTTGGATGTTGTGGATTGATGGTTGTATCACTTGGTAGCTTTCCTGGATTTTTCCTGGAAAGTGCCACCTCTTCCGCCAATTGCCCAATTTGTTTTTGCATGGCAGCAGTCGTCTTATCCCGAATCTCGTTCTTCCTATCCATCTCCTTCAAGTACTCCATCATCTCCCGTACATCATTGCCAACCGAAGATCCCCCTTGGTCATTACCTTGTTGGTAATTTCTTTGGAAGCCTCTATTGTAACCTCCTTGATTTTGGCCAGCTTGATAACTACCTTGGTTGTAACTCCGACCTTGGTATAGTTGTGGTGGTGGTCCGTTGCCTTGATTAGTACCCTGAAAATTTGGATTAGATTGGTTAGAAGAATTACCATACCTGAAATTAGGATGATTCCGCATTCCCGGATGATAGGTGTTGGAGTTCATGTCAAATGGCTTCTTGTCGCCATAAACTTGGTTCACTGTTTCAGCTTTTTCTAACTCCATAGGACATTGAGAAGGTGAATGTCCCAACTCTCCACAATCGTCACAAACCGGATACCCTTTTGACACTTGTGACACATGCTTATTTTCTGCCATACCCATCCTTGCAAGCTTCCTTTCCAACACTTCTAGCCTTTCCTTTGTAGCTTGATCAACCGTTAATGAAGTGGTCATTGATGGTCTTCTAGCCCTCCTACTTGATTGTGCTTGTCTCTTTGAATTTACACTCATTTTTTCCAGAAAATCCCAATCAACATCTTCCGGGTTTGCTAAGAAAGTGCCATTGCTTGTAGAATTAACATCTCTTGTATCCTCCGGTGACAACCCATCATAAAAGGCGGTGATCAACTCCCACTTGGCAATTCCATGGTGAGGACAAGTTCTTAACAACTCATTAAAACGCTTAAAAGCTTCATGGAATGTTTCATCCGATTGTTGTGAAAAAGTTCTAATGGCATTCCTAGCTTCACTAGTCTTTTGCATGGTGTAATACTCATCTAAAAACTGTTGTTGCATGTCAGCCCACGTATAAATGCTTGCTGATGGAAGTGCCAAAAACCACTGTTTTGCCCTATCTTTCAAAGTAAATTGAAATAAAACTAGCTTAACTTCATCCGGTGAAAATCCCTGCCCACCTATGGTACTACAAATAGCCTCAAATTCGGATAAATGCAAATATGGTTCTTCCATGGCTTTACCATAAAAACTAGGCAAGATACTTAAACATTGTGGTCTTACCTCAAACGACCTACCCCTCAAAACCGGTGGTACTATAGGTGAAGCATTCACCGCAATAGCCGGCCTAAAATGACTATCTACTCCTTGAGCGGGGGCTCGGTTGTTCATATGTGGGATGGCTTGGTTATAAGGTTGGTATATGGGTGGACCTCCCCGACGGTCATGAAGTTGTTCATGATGTCGTCTTGGTCCAAGGTTTACTTGGTGGAGTTGTTGATGTGGATGTGGTATGTAATCAAATTCTTGCTCAATTTCATTCCTAAACTCCCATTCTTGCCTTTCCGGATAATCTTCAAATCTTCTATCAACCCAATGGTGAACTCTATCATAATTGGTTCCGGGATTAGAAGCATCTCCTACATGGGAAGGTGTTCCCGGGCGGTTTGGTTCGGGGTTAGAATGAGTGGTACTATGGTGTGAAGGTTGATGAATATGTGGTGGTATGGGTAGATTCTGAAAATTTGGATTGTGATCAAAATCTTCATTTCTATTTATTGGTGGTGGTTGGTTTTGTGGCTGATTTTGTTGACTCATGGTTGCACGGTGAAGTACCCGGTTTAGTCTAGCTGTTTTCTCTATTTCAGGATCAAACAACAACGGTGACGTCTTCTTGGAATACCTCGTATGCATTCACTAGCAAAAATCCTGCACAAGTAACACAACCAAAATAATATTGCACAACAAAAATTCTGAAATAACAAAGATAACAAAAACAATAAAACTATGAAATATTTTTGGTTTTTCAAAAGTAACTTGGCACGTTGCACTTTGATTCCCCGGCAGCGGCGCCAAAATTTGACCGAATCGTTGGGTCAGTCAAAGATATATTCTAATTACCTTATATTAGTACGGATAAGTAGAGTATCGTATCCACAGGGAATCACTTGGAAAGTGTCAAGCTTACTAACAAAAGAACTATACTAGACATAAACATAAACTTGTTTTCTTTGATTGATTTGGTAAACTTCAAATGGTAAATACAAAATACGCGTTTAAACAATAAGGATAAAACAGGCCATTCTCATGCTCACAATCATATTTCCCGTAATGTAATCTAAACTATATTCATTGGAAACCACATAGACATGGTTCGTTATATGGTGGGTTGCTTGAATACTAAGAACTAAGTCATTGGATTGTGTTGACTTACGATAATCAAACCGTATAACGACACAACTGAATTCTCAATTCATCAATTAACAACTATAAATTCATAAGAAATGTATTCAATGACCAATGGTTTTCTATATAACAGTAACCAAATGGTTGATGAAATTGCATTCAATTCATAAACATATAATCATTCAATCAACTAACCAACAATAGATGCAAATTGTACAATAAACATCTAATCCAAACTGAATATAATAACGATTGAACAAAATAGTCTTACATGATTGTTACACAAGAATGGCCATAAAAGACTTAGCCTATCATCTTCATCTTCAAAATATCAACTGTTGTGTTCTTCATGGTGGAATATGGAAATTGATATGAAATGGGAAAGATTGCTTACCGTGAGTGTGCCTTGATTCACTGATATGGAATGAATGTTCTTGCCTTGAATCTTCCCTTGGATATATACCCATGTTGATAGATAGAGAATTGATATCTCTATCTATTCTTGCAATAAAACCTTAGTTGGATTGTTGTATGTAGGAGAGAAGTGTTGTTTGTTGGAAGCTTGTGTCTCTTGCAATAACTCCTTTGAATCTGTGTGTTTTTTCTCTCAGTTGCAGAATGGAGCCAAATGCAATTTGAGTTGCCAAGGATGACTTAAAAATAGGTCAAAGTGCAGCTGCTACGTAAGGACCGTACAGTACGGTCCACAGGACCGTATTGTACGGTCAAGTATATTGTTTGGGCGTAAGCTACGGTCGAGAGACCGTAAGCTACGGTCTCTGTGAAGCCAGCGTACGCTACGTTCTACAGGGACGTAAGCTACGCTCTCTGTATTTGTATGACCGTATGGTACAGTCCTCTGTTTTTGTTGTTGTCCAGGTTTTGCATTTTGGCTATCCGTTTTCGATCCAAATTGACCTCTTAACGTACCTGTAACCTGAAACACTTAACAACCATAAACATACCCCTAATCTACAACAATCTCTCGTAACATATATCCATTTCGCATCTTAGGGTTAAAAAAATACGACACTTATCACATTCCCCAACTTACCCTTTTTCGTCCTGAAAAAGAAACACAAATAGCATAACAAGTATTGAACCAAACTTACACATATCATTTCAAAGGAAGCATACAAAACATTAATAGCGATTGTTGATATCTTTTGTCCACTTTAAACTTAACCAACTATTCTAACCAAAGTCTTATGCTTTCTTTTGCACATTTTTACCATTGTGGTCTAATAATCACCACACCCAACAATTCTAATATCGTCCTACCCAACCTCAAGGTTTATTGAAGATCAGTAAGGTACATCTTGAGGAACCATAGAGAATGCATTTCTTTTAACTTTCAAGGATCTTTCTTTTTTTCTTTTTGGGTTTCATTTTTTTACATCTTTTTTCTATTCTTTTCATTTTTCTGTTTTTCACCCATTTGATCCACTTTTTTTTTTTTTTTTTTTTTTTGCATTCATCTTTTTATCATTTTTCTCATACTATGGTATGTCCAAATGATCTATTCTCAACCTTTATTTGTCGGGATTCAACTTTTATCATTACCGTTAGGATAGGCGACATTAGACACACTTTATTTTTTATTTTTGCATAAGAACTAAGGTGAGTCTAAATGGTTAAGCCTATCAACATATCCCATATTAGATGTAATCTATAAATCCAAATCCAATCCACATACAAGTTATACTTCAATACTTTTCATACCATTTAGCAACTTTTCAAGGTGAAAAAGGATGAAAATGATTTTAATAAACTAACTATATGGCAATCTTTAGAAACAAACTAACTAATTAATGAAAAACGAGCTAAATGAAAAACAAACAACTAATACTATAAAAACACACCAAATAAAACACATAGTCACACAAGAAAGAAAAAATTACAGAAAATAAAAGAACGATGATACGTGATCACTGACGTCCTTGGGGTTGTCCGAAGAATGATTCCATCATACTCGTGTACATGGCACGAGTATCAAATGGATCGGTCGATGATGATGATGATGATTCCAGTCTAGCAGCACTGGAATGTCTGGGGAGCCAATCAGAATCGTGACTCTGGGGATAATGGGGCTTGTGCTCAAGATCTCCATCATAGGGTGCTAAGTCCCTGTAGTTATAGCGGGGAGGAGTATCTAGAAGAGGGAGGTTTGAAGTATAATCATTATGAAGACGAACCCGCTTGTCATAATCAAACCGCCTCCTAATCTCTAGCTCGTGGGCATATGCCATGCCCCTCTCATACCGTCTCCTATCCTCCATATGAGCCCTCATTGCCTCATTGTGAGCCCTCTGGGCCTCAGCTTGAGCCCTTTGTGCCTCAGCTTGAGCCCTCTGTGCCTCAGTCTGACTGGCACTCAAATCCTACATATTCCGCTCAAATGGTGACCATTGAGCGTACAACTCCGGCTGTTCTACTCTAAACCCAGGTTCACCTCTTCCAAAATCAGCACCTAACAAGCCCGAATCTCGCCTAACGGGCTCTCTATCCCTTTCACCTCTGTCTACCCCAGCTTCATCTCCACTACCCCTGTTCAAGGCCTCTAACACACCCTCTCTAGTGAAGCCCTCGTTAGGTGCAATCAACATATCGTGACACCTAACATCCCTAAGGATCCTAGCTTGAGGTGTTTCCTCTATCGTCCACTCGGGAGACCTAGTCAGTCGTGCCATATTAAAAGTAATTTGTGGCACATCAATCATAGGGGTGTTCTGTGGAATGGCGCTATGCATCCTGATTAGCCTAGTGAGTAGCCTAGCATGGGGAATTACTGTTTTGTTTTTCTTGTTCCTAACATCCCAAACATTTAACATAATTATTTGTCTCAAAGACAAGGCAAGATTTCCAGTTACTAAAGCATATAACACTACCACTTCATTGAACCTCACCATTGTCCTATCACTAGTTCTAGGACACACATTAACATTAAGAACATACAATAACAGTTTGGGCAGAGTTTTGAGCCCCAGACGCTCCAACTTCACATTCCTATCAATGGCCTCTTGGTCATACCTAAACAGTGTAGCAACCATTTGGTTCCAGTTTTGACCCTTTGAGGTCCCGGTCAATATACCCTCCGACAAATACTCATATGCCCTTGGCGGAACATGGCCTGTATCAAACTTCACAATCTTATCTAAAGTGGCGAAAGACATCACCACTTTCTTCCTATTGACCGTTCCTATTAACTTAATAGTCTCCGGTGGGTTATTACCAAGGGTACGCTCTAAAGTACCCATCCATTCTATAATTCCCTCCATATATACCTCTGAACTGTCCCTATTATTCCAGGTTAACACGTTTTCCCAGCCCATTCGTTCAAAACATTCTACTAAACCAAACCCCTCAAAATCATCCAAATCAATTTTTCTTTCACCAATTAGTTGTTTTTTCATGCTCTCGGCATTACCCATCTTTTCCTTAAACAAAATGTACTGCCATTCATCAGGTAAAGTATGTAAAGAAGTACCTACTTTCCAAGTCTGTTTTTCAGGAGACTGGTCTCCTGACTCCATTTCTTCGTCAGAGTCATTCTGTGGCTCTGGTTGTTGTTGTTGTGGTACATCTTCTTCTACTACTTCCTCGTGAATCACATGCCTCCTTTTTCGTTCTTGTCCTGATGATGATGATTCTCCCGCCTTTCCCTTGCCTACCAACCTTCTGTATACTCTGTTCATTATCAATAAACTAAATACAAACAGAAATTATTAATAGTGTTAGCAAAGAAAAACGAATTTACAAGAAAAATTTCAAAAAAATTCGTTTTTGGTACCTTGGTGAATCTGATGTGTAACATCCCGATTTTAATTTACTTATGTCTCTAGTTTGACTGTTAGTCAAACGTGTGTTTCCTTTAGTCGCTTAT
>JAOEHQ010024274.1:0-14083 GCA_025447715.1 Asclepias incarnata
AAAAGTTCCTAAAGGTTCCTGACCTTTTAGGGGTTCCTAATATAACCTTTCCCTATATATATATATATATATATATATATATATATATATAATATTCCCATTTTCCCCCTAAGTTATATTGTTTGTGTGTAGCTCTTAGTGCTGAGGATCGTGCTGGTCTTGTTAATGTCCTCAAGGTTAATTTTAGATATATATATATCTCTGTGTGTGTGTGTGTGTGTTTTATAATGATTTTGATTTGTTAATATGTACAGAATAAGCTGGAGGATTTGAGTGGACAGCATCCTGATATATTGGATACACTTTCTTCGAAAGTTAGGCAACGAGTTGGCGTTCTTAAGGATCTTCAGGTATTCAGTTTGATCTATGTTTGTGTGTATATATTGTCGCATTTATTTTGTCGGTTTTAGGATGTTAATGTCTGCTGTTTGTTTTGACTTCGAATTCGTTATTTTAATAAGTGGCAGCACAGCTGTGGTGATTAATAATGAGTACACGTACATTGTTTTTCTGTTATTTACAAAGGGGATCCACGATCTAAGCAGTAAACATGCGATGATAGTATCAGTTGGAAATTGAAATAACAGCCTTAAGGTGCGGCGTGTGGGCGGGCCCACATCATTAGAGTTAACTATCTTTTTATGTGTTAATAGGAAACTGGAAGCATAAATTCAATTGGCATTTAAATTTCATGGCCTTTGGCCTAGCGGTACCAGGGTGACCCTGCATACCAGAGAGGTTGCGAGTTCAAGTTTTTGCCATTAAAAAAAAAAATTCCTATAGATGTCACGCTGTATTTTAGATTGATGAAGATGATCACAATAATATAATTAGTCCAAGATACCAAGTCAGATGTTTTTGCCATATCGTTCATTTTATTTAGCAAGACATGAGATTCATGCAGTGATGATTTCAGCATAGAGACTTTATGCAGTGCCAACTCTTGGAGTGTGGTTGCCCAACTGAAAGCTTTAATAAAAATAGTATAGGACAATTTATACATCAATCATGTAGATTTGCGTGAGTCTAATTAGTTTTGGTATATCAATAAAATGGGTATTGTTGACATTTTGCAACTTCCGTCAGACATAAGAAATAAAATATAGGCTCATAGAATGCTAGTTACGTTGGACCATGAAATTTGAACCATCCTTTCCATGTGTCATTGTGAAGGAGCTGTAACTTGTGAAAAGTGGTTGCTTGGTGAATGTGCATAATTCACTTAGAATTAATATTATATTTTCTAATTAAAAGTGACAGTTTGACTGTTGTTCAAATGCTCCAGACATACTTTCGCAAATGATAGATTTGAGATAGAGAATTGAAACTTGATTCTATAGTGAATACTGAATACATCAAAAGAAAAAATAAGTTTCGGTCTAGTTAGAGACATAATGATGCATTCTTTCAACACTTTTTTCATATAGAGTCAACATGATGAGCTGGAAGCCAAGTATTTTGAAGAAAAAGCAGAACTGGAAGCTAAGTATCTGAAGCTGTACGAGCCGCTGTATGCTAAGGTCTCCATAATCATTCTATATTGTTTCAAAGTTGAAAAGGACTTTAGAATCCATAACCATTGAAATACAAAATATACACCCAATTTGGTTGCTCAAAGTCAAGTAGTTGCTGTTATTTTTTCTAATGATGACGGTTTGTTTTTTGGTTGATTATATGGTTTCATACCCTCTTATCACTTGCAGAGATATGAAATAGTGAATGGCCTGACTGAAGTTGAAGGAGCATCAAATGATGATTTGGTGGATAAGGAAGACAGTGAGTCAGCAGAAGGTAGCTTTTTCCCTTTATAAATTTTACTTCGTACTTATGAAAATTTTCTAAGCTTGAAGTTACTGGTGATACTCACACAGATAAAGGTGTGCCTAATTTCTGGCTCACAGCAATGAAGTCCAATGAAGTACTAGCTGATGAGGTGATTGAACGACCACAAACTTTTTCACTCATTTATTCAAGTCTCATGTATATTTATTGATTACTGTCTTTGCTGAGTTAGATTTCTGAGTCTGATGAAGGAGCTCTTCACTATCTCAAAGATGTCAAGTGGTGTAGGATTGCTGGTGCCAAGGGCTTTAAGCTTGAACTCTTCTTTGATCCCAACCCTTACTTTAAGAACTCTGTGCTGTCCAAAACATATGAGATGATTAACGAGGAGGAACATATTTTAGAGAAAGCAATTGGGTATTTTGCACTGTTTCTAACTCATAACTTGTGGAAAATATAGTTTTACTTGTAATTCCTAAGTTCCAGTTTTGTAATCATTTCTTACAACTGGTTTGTTCATGAAAAATTGTAGGACGGAGATTGAATGGTTTCCGGGGAAAAATTTGACCCAGAAGGTTCTGAGGAAGAAACCTAAGAAGGGCACCAAAAGCACCAAGCCACCAATTACAAAAACAGAGGATTGTGAAAGCTTCTTCAACTTCTTTAACCCGCCACAGATTCCTGATGATGAAGATGATATTGATGAAGATACAGTAAGTTTACCACTACTTAATATAACATGAGTTGTTATTAGGAAATCGATTTAAGCCCCCACCCTGTTCAACCCGGTTCAAATGCGAGGAACTTCGACATTCACTCTTTATTTGTATAAAACTTCTGCACATAAATTGTTTTACATATATTAGTTCTAGATGGGAATCATGCAGTATCATGTGTTAATTAGACAGTTTATGTGCCAGAAGTTTAACAGTTTATCGTGTATAAAACTAGTGGCACATAAACTGTCTAATGGCCTTCCACATATATTAGTTCTCTTTGACTTATTTTTTTATGCTTCTTGTTTAACAGGCTGAACTGCTTCAGAATCAGATGGAACATGATTATGACATTGGGTATGTACTTAGTTTGTGCTTTGTAATTTGTATAAATAATAGCTTGAAATGCCAAATTCAGAGAAGATACACATTTTCTTTTTTCATGTGCCTGAAACAAGCTTCAGTTAAGCTGTTCAGTTAATTTATGTGCCAGAAGTTTTATACTCTTTATCTTTTGCTTCTGATTATATCAATCTAGCTTCTTTTATGTGCCATACATATGAGATCGTAATCATGCAGTATCGTGTGTTAATTTTGTTAACTTGTAAATCCCACATGTTCTATCAAGACCTGATTGTTAGTTAATGTATACTTTCCAGGTCCACCATTCGAGACAAGATCATTCCTCATGCAGTCTCTTGGTTTACCGGTGAGGCTGTTGAGAATGATGAATTTGAGATTGAAGACGAAGATGATGGCGAGGATGACGAAGATGATGATGAAGATGACGAGGACAATGATGAAGATGATGATGAAGAGGAGGAGGATGTAAAAAGTAAAAAGAAGGTAATCAATCATTCTATTGCTTCCTTTTTATTACATGAACTCGTTATTTTAACTTCTTAAGATAGAAAGTCACTTTTTGCCTCTAAACCAACTATTGACTACTAAAGAGAAATTAGAAATACCTCGAGGACCTTTTACATAATAGATAATAGACGCATACATATGTACTAGAGATTATAATAACTGACAACTATTGACATCACTATTTGATGGACCATCTGTATCATAGCTTCTTCCTAGGATGTCCTCTTTATCTGCATCCCCACCGCCACCCCAAAAGCTTGCATGTTCACTCATTCAGCATTTCTTTAATGTCATCCTACCCAGCCACAGCTGTTAGCCTGTAATGTTTTGTTTCTTTATGCCTTTAATCAATGAGATAATAATTAGCATGGATTTAGGAATCCTGTTTTAAACACTAAAACATACGGATTAATACTGTTTTATACAATTATACTTCAGCGATACAGCTTATGTTGTTTTTTATTTATTTATCATATGTGTATGGAATAATCTTTGTTTAATAGTGTAATAATATTGGTCCTGTATATTTTTCAATGCTATTTCTTAACAGTAAACAAAGATTTTCTTCCAGTAATAGAGCAACTTTTTTCTATATCTATTAACAGTAAAACTTTCATTTTTCCTTGTCCCTTGTGTATTCTTAACCTTATCATAGACTTCTCTTAAGTTTCCTCACAAATTATTTTATTTCAAATGGGAAGTTAGTTTTATATAACCTTAATAAAGCAAATGTTATCAGAAGAATGCTACATAGAGAGCCTTTGAATAACAGCTATTTCTCTACAACCCTGGCACTAAATAATTGCCTTTCAGACCGTATTTATAAGCTGCCATGGCTGATTGGCTGTTCATATATTTTCATATATATATAATCACACACACACACACACACACACACACACACACATATATATATATATATATATTCCTATCCATATCCTTGTTACATGGAAAATTGTACCTGAAAAGATTCTTAGTTTTTTTGTGTTGTAAGTTTTATGCTCGTTCATTTATCATCTTGTAAATGCAGTGAAGAGTTTCAGCAGAAAATCAGTTTTGAATCAGCATTGAGCTCAGAACTGCGTTCTCGGTGAACAACTTGGTGGTATGTATTTGATCTTTGATATAGCAGTGAGTAGCTGGTGGTGTGCAGTCGTCTTTTTTTCTCTCTCCATGTTTCTTGTTTGATTCACCTCATGCCTTATATTTATCATGTGATTATTGATTTTGAAATTCTGAAGGAGTGCCACGTCTCTTTCCTATTTATTATCATGTACATTATTTTTGTTCTGGTTATTTCATATCAGGAATGGTCGTTTTGGTTTCCTGGCATGAACCGCCAAGTCCTGTATGAATATTTATGTTCAATCCCTATCCAACCTATAATTGAACGGTGGTCTTGAAAGGGTATTATATAGATGATTTGGCTTTTAAGCATTCATGTAAATCATGATATGAAAAGAGCATCCTTTCGTATTCGGTAGTACTCGACATGCGAAGGTGCGTAAAGAGATTTGATATATCATATTAATAGCGTTGTCGGGTCTCGACGTGTATGAAAATAACCATTTTTTTCAACATTATAATTTTGGTATGTTTTTCATGTCAATTGCATACACGTATGTATCCATTTAAGACTCCTATATTTGCAAGATAAAGATAAATAGATAAAGTCCAACTGTTGTAAAACTCAATAATGCCATAATCTTAAAGCATTAACGTGTTTAATTTGTATTCATTAGTGAGATTTGAGGGTGAAAAGCCCAAATGGTTAAAACATATGACGGAAAATCGAAAAGATGATCTTTGGTTTGTATGATTAAGTCAAAATACCCAGACATGTCAATTTTGTGAACATATACACTTGTAATGCCTTTTGAGGTTCACTTGACTAATGTAAAAAGGTATATGGTTGCTTTCAACAAATAGGTGAAGCATTGATCTAGTATCAATTTCACCTACAGTCATTATTAAGTTTTTCTTTGCTTGAAGGCAATGATTTTGTTTATTCATTCGTCTACTAGACTAAGCGGTTGCGTGTATCTTTCCTTTGAGATGTTTACCAAGTCTTTCACTCAGCAGACTTTTGGCTGAGATGAAATGTGCAATACAGGTCCTTGGTTCAAATCGGGTTCATGTTGCAACATTTGATTTGTTTGGTCTACGTTGAGACATCAAACTTGTTCAGCCGATTTTGTTAAAGTTGCGATAGGTTTCTTTCAAGACAATCTCACTAATACAAGAAGGGATTCAAGTTTAGCATTTGTAATTTTTGGGTGCGCATAGTTTTTTTGCTAGAATTAACGATTTGAAGTGGTTTTATCATTAAGCAGTCTGATTTTCAATTTACACACTTGTGTTTTTATTGTATCCTTGTATGCGTCTCTTTGATTGTAAACTTGATGCGTTTGTTTTATAGGGATGGGAATGATGGAATCAATTTCATCCTCACAGAAAATGTTTGATTCATTGCTTTTAAATTATAAATCTTAAACATATCAATCTAAATATCTAATTATATTTTAAACCCACCAAGGATGGTAGGATTCAAGACTATAATGATTTCAATATATAATTCAAGATCCAATTCATTAGAAAAAAAAAAGGAATTTGCCAAAATGAAAGTAACAATAATGATTTAATTTTCTAATAAGTCATCAAACCAAGTTATGAATTCTCATATACGTGACATGAAAATGTGTACATCAGGACGAAGAAAATGGTTGAGATTAGACATCTAACTTAGAGCATTATGTGTCGATGCAAAACGCGGAACCACCCAGAATGTCACTTTAACGTCTAATCAGCTTTCATCATTTCACTATTTCACTAGTTTTGGGTCGTTAGAACGACATAAAATACAGAACACCACCCTTTTCATTTTTTATTTACTTTATAAATTACATAAATTATTTTTAAAAATGCGTACTTTTTATTCAATAATAAAAAGAAAAATACATTAATTATTGGCCCCGCTTCGATCTCTAATAATACGCCTTATTCTTCGTCAAGGTGGCAACGAGCTTTCCGCTTCATCGTCGGTCGACTGAAGGACTAAATTAATAGCTTATTGAAAGATTGCAAAGATATATATTTGAGTCACTTTCGAATAAACAAGACTATGAAGATATTTTTGGATGTTGATTAATATAGGTGAAAGTGTGTTTGAAAGTGTATAAAATGATAAAAGATTAATATAGGTGAAAATGTATTTAAAAACGTATAAAATGATAGAAGAGTAATAGAAAGTGTGTGTTGAAATGGTTAAATGTATTGTGACTTTATAAGAAAAACGTAAGAAAAAAATATGAAAAAAAGTACACCAAATTGCGTTGAACGACTATATTTAATTAAAGAAAAAACTATAATTCATCCAACGGTCTATAAAAAAGTGTTCTTTGTTACGTTGTTTTAACACTTTTAACGGTCCAAAATAGAAAACGAAAAAAATCAACGTCGAAGATCGCAAACCTTCCACAAACCCCAATATCGGTGTTGGGGTCCGCGTCCAACCCCAATATCGGATGCTATTAACTATTAAGTGTGCAAGGGATCACTAAATGCGCACATATTGTACTTTATGCTAGCTTATAAAAGTTACCTAGCTAGTTCTATTTAATTTCTAACATTAATTAATTTGCAGTATATATAGATTATATTATTTTTGTTACCAAATTTTTCAAGAGGGTGTCACAAGTTATAGTTTGTTATCTTTAATACATAATGTTTTCAACACCATCGTATGAACTTAATTAATTACAGCTTTGTCAACAAGTTTGTAAATTTGTATCACTACTATATATAAATAAAGTTAAAATTGACGTTAAAAGTAAGGCAAACTTTTGATTTTGATGCACATATTACAAGTTCATAATTTGTATGGTAGTTCTCATTTGCATGGACAGCATATGACCTCTGCACCTATGCATTTTCTTACTGGCCCTTTCTATTTAATTTCTGCAAATTCTACTGTTCTATCGTGATAAAGGGAATCTTTTATTGCATGTTCACGACTCATCATGAAATTCCGAATAAAACATATATGCACATTCAAATATAATCATACGTCTGTCTTGCGTCTTCAAGTCGTCAAGAACCTAGCTTCATCACATGGATTCCAAAACATATGACCCGTACCCAAGGGTGAAGCTTAGGGTCCCTTTTTTACGCTCAGTAGTATAATTTTATTCGTAATTTGTTCGAAAAAATTACATAATTAAATGTATTAAGGTGGCCCCCTTTTTGCCATGGCCACGAGCCGGTTAAAAGGAAAATACATACATGAGCTTTAGTAAATGGAAGGCAATATGTACATCAAACTATACTATCATGTTAATGCACATGGTACGGCATTATAGACACACATTGATTTTAGTTTGGTCTCTATATTCAAAAGTTTGGTATGTAAATCATCTCTTTGAGAAATAAAATGACATCTTATTGTGCATGCAAACAACTAAACTAGCTAGTTCAATGGTGGCCGTTCGAAAATGAAGAAAAAAACTGTTTCAATGGTGGCCGGTCTTTCATCATTTTCTTATTATTATTTTTTTTTTATCCTTTTCCTTTTATATATAAAATAAAACCAACAAATATGGAATTATAAAAGCAGAAGAATAAAAATACCTCCCTTTTATACTTTGTAAAAGGAGGCCGTCCATAGGTTTTGAGTCGTGGGATAATTTTCTTTGTTGTATGTAAATGTACTTTTGTATCCATGTTTCTTTTTCTTTCTTTCTTTCTTTTTTAATCAAAATCCATTTTTCTTTTCAACTAGTCACTCTTTAACAAAAACAAATAAATCTATAAAGTAACAATGAAATCAATAAATGTAATATGAATATATTGGTAAGCTCATGAAAAGAGTCTTGTTATGAAGAAAAATACTAAGGTACTAATACTAATATTCATGAGTTGGCACATATATTCAATGAATTTTCTTTAATTTACATCTTAATACACATCTTCTTACACGTTCATATGATACATCATAACTTTGGATGCATCTAAGTGTTAAAAAAAAGTGGTCAAATTAATAAGTGTACATACAACCACGTACTAGACTTCTGTCTTAGTGGTATCATTCCCTCTGTATAATGTTTTATACGACTACTGTGGATGACTTTATTAAAAAACGGTCACGGCATTAAATCTGTTCTCACTCTATATATATGGTGATACTTAAACATAACTTAACATTGCACGCAACTTAAGAATTAATAAGCGAGTGGTACATCCAAGGTTATAAAAATAAACATGGGTTTAAAATTTAAATTTAATGACCATAGGGTTATAATTTCTCAACCATTCTAAGGGTATGTTTGGCAAAACTAGCTGTAGCTGGTAGCTGTAGCTGATAGATGTAGCTTTTAATTGGAGCTGTAAGTTGTAGCTTTTCATCAAAGCTGTTAGCTGGAGCTTTTATTTTTAAGTGGTTTTTGGCGCGGTAGCTGTAGCTGCAACTTAGAAGTATAAAATGAGTAAATTTATCTCAAAAAAGCTTCAAAAAGCTAAAGCTACTTGGAATGTTACTTTCCGTAGCTTTTAGTTTATGAGCTTTTTCTTTCAAACTAAAAGTTAAAGCTAATCCTTTCAAACATAGCTTTTAAAACTATAAAAACTTTTTATTCAAAACAAAAAGTTAAAGCTCCCTAAAAGTTCTTATCAAACATAACCTAAACCTTCTTGCTTAAAGTCTTAAACAGACGTGAAATGTCATACCGGAATACCTTCTATATATTCTTTTTACAAAAAGATATTTTCCCACTAAAAATTAATTTGCTAGATTTTTAGTGAATCATTTACGTTTACGGGTGTACCTAAACTAAAAGCCATGTTTACCTGCCATTTTCTCAATGTATTTCCCCACTTACGCACTGTCTCCCGCATGCATTTATATTTCTTTTTCACAAGACAAGACATATATCGTAACTTCAAAAAAGCAAAAGTTTATCTCAAAAGTTTATCCAACAATTATATCAAAACAATTTGCAAATTTCACACCATCCCTACTTACGTGCATTTGTAATTTATATCTTCTTCGTCATGTGTTATCTAAATCATTTAATTTATTACCTTTATAGATATTGGTAATGTGTTTCATTAATTGTTTGTTATCTTAAAAAATAATCGTATTATATTATAAATTTGTAAATTGTAATGGGGTACATTTATTTATTTATTATTATTATTATTTAAAGGGGTAAATTACTCGCGAATGACGTAAAATCTAGCATACGTTGTCTTAACCGGGTCCGCGCTATAGAATCAAATCATATATAAGAGAAGAAAGATCGAAAAGTCAAAACTTTCGAAGAGAATAATCAAATCATCGGCAAAAAAAGATGTAAAAAGGAGGCCAAGAAGACTCTACAATTTAATAGTAAGAAGTCGGGGAATCTACGTGTTCTTACATTTGAATGAAGATGGATGAAATGACACTAGAAAGAGCACTATACAGATTGCTGACACTTCTTGTCACTTGACCAAATCACAACAAACAAGAAATACTAGCAAAACTTCTTGCCTGCACGACATTGTCTGACGATAACCTTGCATGACATCGGTTCACACTTGACTAGCCGTTAGTATTCAACCACAATCCATTTGATTCATCTATATAAACACAACCACAATCTATACAAATCACTACAAACACAAACAATTACTCTACATAGTCTACACACATAAATCACTCCTCTTGTTTCTCCATAAAAAAAAAATGGAATCCTCGTCTTCATCTTCCAACGAGTTATTTCTTCTCGAGATATCCACGGATAGTACACTACCTTTTTTTGCAATCCGCGTATGATTGAATGTAACCGAGAAAATGTTCACGAAACTCTAATGCGTGACTATTTCATCGAAGAACAAAAGTTTGGCAAGCATGTTTTTTGTCAACGGTTTCGCATGAGTAAGAGATTGTTTTTAAAAATTATTGGTGACATTGAAGCGACATTTAAATGGTTTCAAGGGGGAGAAGACGGACGGGGTAAAAAAAGTTTCATGACCCTATAAAAATTCACTTCGGCAATTCGGAAACTCGTAACAGATGAACCTCTTGATAATTTTGATGATTATTTATGCATGTCTGCAAGAACGTCACGTAAAAGCCTTGACGGTTTTTGTAATGTGGTTATTGATTTATATGGCCGAGAGTACTTACGTAGGACAACCACTCACAACGTTGCATGCTTGTTCGGGGCGCACGAAAGAAAACATAAAATTCTTGGAATGCTTGGTAGCATTGATTGTACACATTTCGTTTGACGAAATTGTCCTAGAGAGTTGAAAGGCCAATATAAGAGAGGTGATCATCAATACCCGATTATTATGCTTGAAGCCGTTGCTTCATATGATTTGTGGATTTGACATGCGTTCTTTGGTCCTCTAGGTGCAAACAACGATATCAATGTTTTGAATCAGTCTCCTTTGTATCTCACCGAGTGAAATGGAACGGCACCAAACCGTTCATTTACAGCAAATGGATGTTTTTATAAACGTGACTATTATCTTACCGATGAAATCTATCCTAGGTATTCCACATTTGTTAAAGCCTATCCGTATCCAACAAATCCAAAGGAAAATAAATTCAAAAAAAACTACAAGAGTCGGCAAGAAAGGATGTGGAATGAACTTTTGGTGTTTTAAAGGGAAAATGAAAGATTTTGGAATGTCCACTCCGGCCTATGACCTTAGACAAGATTGGTAAACTTGTTTATGCGTGTTGTATATTACACAACATGGTTATAATTTATAAAAGACGACGGGAGGGCAATATCACCGGTTCATATAATGGATGAGCCGGTCGAGCCAGTTCATAACCCGGACATATTACCAAAGTTACTAGACGAAGACATCCATCAACTTCTCTGATATGATCTTACGGAGCACGTAGCGGTTCAAGATTTGGCGTATCTAGATAACGAAACGGCTCAATCACCACCAATTGAAGCCTTAATTTGAATGTTTTATTATTAAATGTTATGTATTTTTTTTTTTATAATTGTATGTTTTTTTATAATGTGAAATGATTTTTTTATATGATCTTTTGTATTTTTTATAATTTGAATTTTTTTTTTTAAAAAAAAAAATGGGTTTGTGTATCATTACACCATTTTTAAAAAAATGATGAATTTTTTTGTTTGAGGGTAGAAATGAGTTGGCAATATGATATTACGGTTGGTTTGGGTTGGTATATGTTGACACCCTCCCCCATAATAATAATCACAAAAAAATGGTCATATGTTTGTTTTGTTTGTAGTATATATATGACTAAGTTAGTACCACGTAATACGCAAAAAAAACATGTATTCCTAATGATATGTTAATGTTTTAAAATAACATAAATGCATATTTATAGATAAGTTATGTTGGAAAGTGATAATAATATTATTACAGTGAACTCGGGTTATACAGTGATCTTGCGTAAGATGAGTATTATTATTAGTATTATTATTACTGTTGTTGTTATTTTCATTATTAATATTATTATTATTATTATTACTATTATTATTATATATTTCAACTAATGTTAATTTTCGTAGCAAAAGATATATAAAATTGTGGTAAAAAGAAAATATTAGAAAAAAAATATTATATATAAACTTCATATGCAATTGGATTTTTAAAAAAATATTAAAAATAGGTATGGAAAAACCGAGACTAAAATTAAGAAGAAACACGAAGATGAGAGAAATGAACTAAACAAATCTTTAACTTATTATGATTATAAACTTTTTAATATGACATATATGCGAAATTTAAAATTTCATAACTCAAATATATTCATATATCTTAACAACTTTATAAAAATAAATAATCATTTTCAAATTTAAAAATGATCATTTCTAATGCCAGTTAAGAAAATTAAGATTAATTTAAAGTAATTAAATGATATGTTATTTATATGACTTTAGTATATTAAGTAATTAATAAATATCATCTATAATAAGAATTTAACACTTATATAAGTTATTTAAAAGTAAAAGGATCAAAATTGGATTTAATTAATAGTTTGGTCAATGATGATGTAATCAAATTGATCCAAAGGTTTAAATGAAAGAGAAAATTATAATCAATGATCTACACTTAATCAATTAGGATAGAAGGGTTTTGTTTTAAAATATACTAGATTTATATCTCGCGTAATACATGAGTCTGTTGAATAAATTTGTTTTCAGTATATCTAATAAGATGAATAATTAATATTTGAGTAAAATGTATTTATTTTTGTAACCAAATTATAATATACATAATATGTATAATCGTATACCTACATATTATAATATACCTACATATTATAATATATCTACATATTATAATATGTAATCAGATTATAATATACATACATATTATAACATATTATGTATATTATAATGTGGTTACAAAAATAAATTCGTATAACTTATTATGTATATTAACTTTAACATTTGAGTAAAATGTGTTTATTATAATAGATGGATGCCCGTACGATGCGGCGGTGAAAATATACAGCGTGTGAGGTGTCGTGACGACGTTTTTTTGTGTAATAAATGATTTAATAGTACCCGCATAAAGTATAGAAGATAATGTTCCGATGAATTAAAAACAATTTATTATTAATTTTCATAATTATAAAATATAAATTATAATAAATAAAATTGATAAGTAAATAAGGTAATTGTATAAGAAGGAAAATTTGACTAAACGAATAAGGAAAGTATAATTAATAAATTAATAGGGGTATTATAGGTATATCAAATAGAGATGTTTCAAATAATAAATAAGGATGAAGGACAATCTAGGTATTTCAAGATCTGAATTTAAGAAGAAAAAAAAGGGGGGATGTAGATATTTTATAAAGGAGTATAGATATATAAGAGTCCCTTAAATTAATTTATGAATGAATAAGCAAAACCATTAAATGTTCTTCATAAATTTGTAATCCTTGAATCAAAATGACATAACAATTAGTAAACCTCATTTATAGTCCTTCCATTTTAGTTTTCTAATTCAAAGTACACCCTTAAGTATCATCAAGTTCATTTCTAAGCCGAAAAATAATACGTCATTTATGAGATTTTATGTGTGATTATAAACCCAAATATTATGTGGTTTATCCAAAAATGAGATTATTTTATATAAAAAAAGACATATCCGAAAGTGAAATTATTTTGAGTTCTTTCCGATTTATTTTTTTGGTGTTCTTTTTCTTCTTCTTTTTTTTTTCAATTATAAAATTTGATTGTTTTTCGAATTTTTAGTTAATATTCTTTTAGTTTTCATTTAGTTGATATGCTTTTAAATTTAAATAGTTTAGATATTTTTTATTTTGATTTTTATGTTTCCTTGCATTGTTTTTTTAATTCTTAATTAGTTATTATTATTATTATTATTATTATTATTTATATTAGTCTTAAATTTTTGGATGCTATTTTTTATGGTTTACCATCGACTTTATTTTATATTTAGTTTAAAGTTGATTCGATTTTTTTTTTTTGCACCTATTGGTTTTGTTTGCTACTTTCTATGGTTTTATGTTCTTTCTAAAAGTTTTTTGTTAAAAACATAAAAAATACATATAATTTGAAATGTTCACATGTAAATGATATATGTGAACAAAGTTATTTTACAAGTATTAATGTAACACCCCGCTGTAGCGGAAACACGGGATGCACAGTTATATAGTACATAGCACAAGACATAGATCATAACACAGCCAATAACATTACAAC
>JAOEHQ010024285.1:0-14082 GCA_025447715.1 Asclepias incarnata
AACTCTATTAGTTGTAAAGATTGAAATAATTTCAATGTAATGTAATTCCTCTTTGTAATTTTGTGTCACTTCTCAATTGTGCGAGTTGGCATTTTTGTAAATAATAGTTATCTTTCAAAAAATTTAACTTTGACTCTTTGAGCCATCATTGTTTTACATGCGTTTTTATGTGTTTCCATGTTCACACGCCTTTATACTCATACGTAAAAAGGCTACATCTATCAATGATCATTTTAGCAGATGTATAATACGTTTATTATATCAGGTTTAAACGGAAGGGGAGTAAATATGATTTTATCATGTTTGGAGAGTAATTTTTTTTATTTTTTTATTTTTATCTTTTTGAATGGCAGAATATTTTAAAAAAAAGACAACTAGCAATATGTTAGGAATCAAATATACAAATTACATACACAATTACAAATCAAATCTAGAATTACAAATGTTACATATTCTAGACCATTTCTGGGACATTAATTGCGAAAACTATAAAAAAGATGGAAAAAAACTCAAGCCAATTACAGCGATACTAGACACGAAAAAAACTCCACCAATATGTTTTTATTACACATGGTTCTGACATGCTACACCCTCAAATGTTTTTAATTTATTTCAGATTCCGTCGACATTTAATACACCTCCAAACATTTTTCTCCCAAGATATATAAAAGGCTAGCTTAACTTTATTGCTTTGTATTTATTGATACACCCATAAGTTTCAGTAATATACATGTATAAATAAATATTTGTAAGTCACAACTTTAAAAACTTTTCTTCATTTTGCATCCTTGATAATTAAATCTAGTCTTTTGACTATATACATTCTAAAATTTTCATTGAAACTTCTCTTGTTGACTACATACACTTTTTACTTCTCTTGTAACACCATATATAACTCCATCTTTAGTTACATAACAACACATGCTTGATAAAGTAAGAAGGTATCAAGTATATATTTGGGATACTTAAAAAAAAGTATAAAGTATCTGGAACAATTGTACGAACATTTATTAAACTTGTTTTTCCGCCCCGCTATTGAGCCATACAAGTTAACGCATCATCTGTCATGTCATCAAAATCGGCGGCAAGTTATAAGTGACCATATGCAATTATGCATACACTAGCAAAATTTTAAAGTTCGATACATACAATCACAGTAACTTTATAAAAGTTAATTAGTTACATACAACAATAAAACGAAACAAATTTAATATATTTTATAAATGTTCCTTAAACTTTAACTAATTATATATATATATATATATGACTAAACATAAGTTTTGACTAATATATCATAGGAATCACAGGAATTACTGTTGTAAAATTCTCTGAATCGAGTCGAATACTCCCCGAGTACTCGCTACAAGGTAGACGTCGAGTCGACCCGAGTCGGCCGATTACTTCGAGTACTCCCCGACTTGGCCGCTTTGACCCCCCGAGTACTCCCCGCATAGACCCGAGTACTCCCAACTCTCTAGTCGACCGACCCAGGAGCGACTAGCGATTTTCGCAACCTTGATAGGAATTATGTATTTGATCATTATAAACTCTACGTAATTGATTGTTTTTGGTCGAGAGGCCCCCCTCTTTAAGCCCTTAAGAGTTAAGATGTGATGGTCAAGTCCTAGCCATCTTCTCCCTAAACCTAAGTCTATGTCACATTTACGAATCTAATTATTTCAACTTTATGGTTTTGACCTAACACAAGGGTAGTGATAAACTCACATAGATTTTTATCCATCCACAACAACTGTTGCATCATACAGTTGTACAGTACAACTATATGATGCATGAATTGTTGTGGATGGATAAAATCTCATGTGAATTTATCACTTCCCTGCAATAATTGGATACCAAACATACAATGGAGAAGAAAAAGCACTACGGAGTACGGAGCTTACCAGAAAACCAAGGTAAATACACTTTAAAGCAGGCTGCTTTTACTATTTAGAAACTGGCCAATATAAATTTTCTTTTTTTTAAAACAGTCAACGAATAAAGTCTGGCTATTTGGTATAGCCGAATGGTGAAAGGTGCTTCAATTCCTTCTTTTCATTTATAATATAAACTTTAATATATATACACGTGAGTAATGATAAATAGAAAGATACCCGCATAATGCAACGATGGTGGTGACGGCATCGGCGATTGGTAGTGGTGGTGGCGCGACGGGTGGTGGCGGCGGCGGTGATGTGGGGCATTTTGGGAGTTGATATTAAAAGGGGTTGTGTAGTTATTTTAGGAGTTAGGAGATCTATATTGTAAATTATTTCATTAAGGATATTATAGGTATTTTAAATGGAGATGTTTAAATTAGTGAATAAAAAGAGAGGGGCATTTTGGGATTATCAATTTCTTAATTGAAAAAAATAAAAGAGGAGAATAAATGCTTTATAATGTAGTATAAATAATTAAATATACCTCAATTAAATAGATTAAAAAATCACTAACAAATAACTAACCATTCTAAAAAATAAAAAAATTGAAACTAAACACTTCATTGACTAATATGTGACATGTGCCTTTTATTTTTTCTTATTTATCTATGATTTTATTGGCAACATGTCTTTTTATTAGCAACATGTCTTCGTCTCATGGTTGGCCTATTAAATATTTCGTTATTGTCAAGTTAGGCACTTAGGCCTATTAAATTTCCTTATTGTCAAAATGTCAAGTTAACTTTAGAATCATGACCAATTAGTATAATGAATAAATGATCACTATTTATATTTATACTATTATATAAAGCATCAATCCGTCTTTTTTTTATCTCTTCAAATTATATAGTTGATCTATCTAAATTACTCCTCTACATTCAACACACATATCATCTAGCATATATGGTCTATCAAAAATACTCTTACTGAAATAATTTATAAAATCTCTCTCATATCTTAAAATAATTAAACTACCCATTTTAAATCAGTAACCTACACTACTCGCCATATCGTGCAGACATGAGTCTAGTTTTAGCTTATTGGAATTGAAATTGAAAGTTAAATAATAAGACAATATGAATATTGAATAATACATTTCATATATAGAAAACGACATATCATACTAAGAAAGCAACAGAATGAAATGAACTCCAGCAAAGAAACATGGCCAACAACTTAACGGAACCAAATGAAAACAATCCGACTACGTAACTAGACTAAATGAAAACGACAATAAGACATTCAGTCGGAATATAGGATTCGACACGTTTTGAAAACTTTGCTTGTGTTTTTTTTAACGATAAATTTCATTAAGTAAATACAACAACTTGAAGGTGGCATCCAAATTAGTGATTAAACGGTAAAAAGTTTTACTTAAAATATAACGTCGCACATGTTTTGTATTCTGCTTTCAAAGTAGTAAATATATATTTATAAAAGATCTGTTTTAGGATTGTAATTATATTCGGTTTCGTATGATTGAAATTTTATTTAAGTTTGTAGGAAATATGTGTATACGAAACCGAATATGTAATCATTTATTTATCATAACGAATTACATATTAATCATGAATGACTGACGGATTTTTTTTTGAAAGGTAACTTTTATTCACATATGCCTCGATAAATTGCCGGCGGCCCAAATACACAACAATTTTAAGGGCACTAAACTTTTTTTTTTTCCTCGATAATACGTAATGGACTTTTGCTAAGTTTAAGGGCATGGACTATCACTCAGTTTTGGGGCCTCATAATGTCGAAAGCCTATACGGGCCCACCACTTAGCTGCACACCATCAAAGACGTAGATCGATATTATCACCAAACTTTTATAATTTATTAATTATATTTTGTATTTAGATTGAAAATTACAATCAAATTCATATCTTTAGGATGAATAACGAAAGTTATTTCCAAAGGAGATATGATATCTCTACACCATGTTTTTTAGCCGTACATCAACAAATGTGTTTTAGGGGTTGTAATATACAATATGGTGAATATGTTCTGTGATTTACGGTTAAAAAAGATGGTGTATAGATTACCTTTCATTTTCAAATGATATAAAGATTAAAAGAAAGCCTAATTACAGGCATGGAGTGAAGCAACCAAGGTATCCATGGTCCGATGGTCCCGAATTCATCACCCAATGCCCGATTCAGCCAGGAGGCAACTTTAGTCAGAAGATTATTCTTTCAGATGAAGAAGGCACGTTATGGTGGCACGCCCATAGTGATTGGTCTCGAGCCACCGTACATGGTCTAATCGTTATATGGCCAAAGATTGGAAGACCTTACCCTTTTCCTAAACCCTATGTCGAGTATCCAATTGTCCTAGGTTTTCCCTTGTAACACTTAATATAAATATATTCAATTAATACAAAGTAACATGTATGATATTAGAAAATAACTATAGTCGTCATTGGGTCAAAATTTCAGCTGAATGGTGGAGGCAAGATGTTGAGGCAGTGTTACTAGACTTCATGAGGACAGGAGGGGATCCTAATACTTCTGATGCTTTAACCATTAATGGACAACCTGGTGATCTTTACCCCTGCTCAAGTTCGGGTAATTAGTTTTCTTTATTATTGTTAGGGATTATTACCCATGGATGTAACTAACTATGACCAAATGTCTATGTTATGTAAAGATCTCGTAAATTGTCTGTACCATGTAATAAACTTTCAAATTCCGGTTATTGGATGTTCCCAACCAATCAAAAACTTACAAGTGACAGCTTATATGGTTGCCACATATACCTGGGTACATCCAATAACCGGGATTTAAAAGTTCGTTATATGATATAGACATTTTACGAGATCTTTACATAACATAGACATTTAGTCATAGTTAATTAGTTACATCCACAGGTAATATTCCCTTATTGTTATTACATCTACTAATGTAAATTATCATCATACTTGCATCTATAATATGAAAGTGTTGTTATTTTACAAAATGTTTTTCAGAGACAACCAAGTTCATCGTGGAATATGGAAAGACATATATGTTTCGAATGGTCAATGCTGCAATGAACCTGTTTTTGTTTTGGGGGATTGGAGGCCATGAAGTAACTGTTGTAGGAACTGATGGTGCGTACACAAAGCCACTAAAAAGTGATTATGTGGTAATCGCGCCTGGTCAAACCATTGATCTTTTGGTTAAAGCCAACCAACCCATAGGTCGATATTACATGGCAGCTAAACCATACAATAGCCAGCCAAGGATTAGTTTTGATAACACAACTACAACAGCTATTATTGAATACAAAGGCTACAAACACTTGTCAACTCCTCCTCTTTTCCCCCATCTTCCTAAAGTTAATGACACTAGCGCGTCGGTTAATTTCACAGGAAGCCTTAGGAGTTTAGCTAGTCGTGCTCATCCCATTGATGTTCCGTTGAAGATTAATCGACACTTCTTGTTTACAATGTCGATTAACACAGTGCCATGCCCTGGTAATTCATGTTTAGGACCCAGGGGCTTGAGGTTTGCTGCTAGTGTAAACAACATATCATTTAATTCACCAAACATCTCAGTCCTTGATGCTTATTATGGAAGAATCACCGGTGTTTATGGAGACGACTTTCCAAATTTCCCACCTTTATTTTTCAATTTCACGTCGACTAATATTAGCACATCATTAGAAACTCCATTGAATGCTACAGAAGCGAAAGTACTAGAGTACAACGACAACGTGGAGCTGGTATTTCAAGGAACTAACATGGTTGCAGGGATTGATCATCCTATGCATTTGCATGGGCATAGTTTCTATGTTGTTGGGTGGGGATTTGGTAACTTCAATAAAACTAAGGATCCTATGAGTTATAATCTGGTAGACCCTCCTCTTCAACAGACTATTACAGTTCCTAAAAATGGTTGGACAACCATAAGGTTCAAGGCCAATAATCCTGGTGAGTTTAAAAGATCAATCCTAAAACCTTGTATTTCAATTTTACAACGTTTTGCCTATAGTAACTTCTTTTCAAAGTATGTAGTGTATTGGTAGATTTGTATGCACTACAAGAAAGTTGGTTTTTGGCGACCAAACTTTCGGCCACGACATGTATTTGGTCGCCAAAAAGCCACTAAACGACATAAAACACAAGACTTTGACAAAGTCGTCCCCAAAACTATTTTTTATTTTTTTATTTTTTTCGTTTTCCCGCTAACTTAAAAACTTCCCGCCATTCTTTTGGCCACGATTTTCGCCACGACAAAGTCGTCCTCAAAACTTCTTTTTTTTTTCGTTTTCACGGTCACTTAAAATTTTCACAAAAAAGTTAATTTTCCCCATTTTTAAATGCTATAAAATTAAATAAATATTATTAATTAAAATACATTTGGCCACGACTATGTCGTCCCCAATTCTTTTTTATTTTTTATTTAAATTTTAAAATCAATAATAAATATTAAATATAAAAAATATTTGGCCATGACATTGTCGTGGCCAAAGTCGTGGCCAAATATTTTCCATTTTTTCTTTCTCGTGGGGGCCCACTTTCAGTCGTCGCCAAACTCATCGCCAAAATGAATAGGATGCGCAACTTTGGGGACCAACATGTGCAGTCGTGGCCAAAACCTTATTTTGTTGTAGTGGTTTTGACTAGGGCTATCAATGGGTTCGGGTTCGGGTTGGTGGGTCCGGGTTGGTGGGTTGACGGGTCGAAAATCTCTAACCCCAACCCGACCCACTAAAAGTTTCAGGTCAGAAATTTCAACCCTGACCCACGACCTGTCAACCCGAACCCAACCCACCGACCTGTAAAAAATCGGGTTGACGGGTCGATTTTCGAGTTGGCGGGTCAAATGAGTTAGTGGGTTGGCGGGTTGACGGGTTGATTGCAGGTCAAATAGGTCATATGGGTTGTGAGTTGGCGGGTTGGTGGATGCATTTCAGGTCAAATGAGTCGTGGGTTAACGAGTTGGCAGGTCAAATGGGTTGGTGGGTTGACCTGTTAACTCAAAGGGTCAACCCGAACCCAACAAAAAAAAAATCAGGTTAGTGGGTTGGCGGGTTGACAGGTCGAGATTTCACAACCCTAACCCGCTTTTTTTCGGGTCGGATTTCGGGTTGGGTCGAGTATTGACAGCCCTAGTTATTCCCAAGTTTTGTTAAACAACTTTATCTAAACACAACAAACTTATTACTTTTCAATGTATAATTCTTTATTGATTAAATTAAAGAATTATAATGTGTATTAGTAAATAAGTTAGACACGCTAAATTTGAATACACCTAATTGTATGACAAATAACAACTCCTAATACTTTAACACAAGAAGACACTTTAGTGTTTAAGTATGAATACTCAAGACAATTTAATGAATAAGTGCTTGTTGAACGTATTCAAATAAACATGTTTCTCGCCCACACCGTTTTGTCAACCTTGTTCGCTTAACTTTTTGAAAACTCCCTCGAACTCGCTACACCCCCTTTTGATCTTGTACCATTTGCCTTGTAATTGACTCTTATTATTGGCTCCTTCACGCGGTTTGTTGTTGAACATTCTAACTACGTTACCCCAAAACATCGACTGATGCCGACCACGGAGTCCTCAGAAGCGTTGACCCAACATTTCGCCAACAACAAAGTGTCCTCGCTGGTCCACGTCCTCCTCTCTGCTATTTCCTTCCCTTTTTTTGTTTTGCGTTTGACCGGCTCTTCAATTTCCTCTATTTCGTCATAGGCCGACGCGAGACTAGTTCCTGCCCCCGGAGTGTCGGATTCATGTTGTTGTTGTGGTGGTGGTTGTTGTTGTTGTGCTCGTTCGAACCACTCTTGTTGTTGTTGCTGTTGATAAAATTGTCAATTGGTCGGGTCTTGGTATTGGCATATTGAGAAAAACCGAGTTGTGGAGTGTAACACGGTTGTGAAAACAGAGATGGGGGGATTTGTGGCATCGGAGAATATTTGCTTGTTTGACCCCCCGCATTTGAAGACGAAAATGCGGGTGACGGTATGTCGAGTAGTTGTTCAAAATGAGGATTTTCACGGCGCTGAGATGAAGTTTTTTTGTTGATTTTTTCGACATGTTAATATGAAATGGTGAGTGAAATGTATAAAATTTAAGTAAAGTGTATAAAGTTCGAGTGAAATGTGGTGAAACGGTATGAAATGGTTGTGATTTATAGATGAAAAGTGAGGAATAAAACAAAAAATTTAGGCTCCAAGCCGTTGAGTTTTTAATAAATTTGGAAAAAAAAAAAATTAACCGTTGCAAATTCTCGCTCGGCGCCCCCATCCTTTACGCGTCCTAGACGTCTGGATATAGAACACCCACCATGACGCCTACCCTTAGACGCCGTGGTCATAGTAACATTTGGGGTAAATGCACGTCCGACGCCATTTGATGACGCCTACTACAACTCTACAAGAGGCCGAGTAAAAAAAAAAATTATTGATAGTAATACCACTAAACCAATGAAAGATATACGGGTCATTTTTCTTCCAAAATTTTTCTTTTTCATTCTTCTCCTGATCAGGTATTCAAAGTCACCAATGTCTCACATGCCTAGCGATTTGTGTGTCTACACTGATGGAACATTAAAAGCCCCAATCCAATTAATTGCCAACCCTTAGTCAACCTGGTAGGACACAAGTCGTGTTCCTTTCTTTTTTCTTTTTTTTTTTAAGTGGTAAACAAAATTTCTTTATGTTTAATTACATAAGATTATTTTTAATTTCCATTTTTAATTTTTAAGAAAATAAAAAGGTTTTTACTCTCTAAATAACCTTTGAAAACCAATTTAGTGTCAAGTCTAGAAAACAAAAAAAAAGTTTTCCATTATTAAAGGGAGGTGATCCCTACACAAAACAATTTTGACATACACAAAAATATATGCATTAAATGGTTGTACTGTATAACTATATGATGCATACATTTTTGTATATGACAAAAATGTTTTGTATAGGGATCATTACCCATTATTAAAAGGGGAAATATAGTACTTAAAAACTATATAAATAATTGTCTACAGTATATTTATAAATTAGAAAACTGACTTTTCTAGCTTTTGAATGAATTTTTTTCGAGAAACATATATTTGAATACGCTTTTTGTTTCTATGTTTTACTTGAAATTCCTTTACAAAATACTACTAATTTTGTACAACTAAATGCATGCTAAACTACTAATTTCCTTAACAATATCGACACATTTCATAATTAAGAACTCAACAATATTCGATTTACCAAGTAGTGCTTTTATTAACTTATTACTCGTACAAGTCTTACATATCAATGCCTCTTTCAGAGATAACTTTGTCCAATTTATCACAAATTGGGTTTCCCTCGAGATAAAAAGAAGCATAAATTACAAATATAGTTTATTGCAAATATTTATTTATTTTTAATTTATTGTTTGAACGGCGAGTTAGTTGTTAGTGATCGAGTACCCACAATGATATCCAAACAGACGGTATGCAGACCCCGATCCACGATCCACGTTCCCTCGTTACCACCCCCAAGGAAAACCTTTGGGAATATTACTCTAAAGAGAAACCCTTGAAGAGACTTGAACCCAGAACTCTTCAAGGGAAAGTACTGAATTTCAAAATTCTTCTGAGTCTATTGCAAATATTACTTAAAACCCATTAAAAATGTATCATTAGAAAACTACATTTATCAGACCATTCGTAACAACCTGGGGTCTGTGACCACCAACGGGGCTCGGTGGAACCATTAAATGGGCTAGGTGGTGGCTCGGTGACCACCATTTATGTGGTCGGTTTAATGGGTTTTTTTATAAAAAAAATTGACTGTTAGATTTATAGAAGTAAAATAAAATATTTTTTTTAAAAAACCCAACGACTAGAAACGGTTATGTATTTTTTAACCCTAAAACCTATAAATACACAATTAATTTACCTATTTTCATCACAACTTTTTATTTACAACAACAATTCCAACAAAATGAATAACCAACCATTAATTTTTCTTTTCTAAAAGCACATCAACAGTTACTAAGATGTTGGAAGAATGGCAGTTGCCAAGGTCTCTTATGTTGGATCGTACTAGGCATATTCAAGATGGAGCATAGACGTTGAGGTTCTCGACGTACTTAATCATCTGAGTTGTATTTCATTTTAATTATGATGATGGTTAGGTATATGTAATATGAGATTGACAAGTCAATCTCATTAGAAGATAGTGGGAAGCACAATAGGTGCGCTTGTTTTTTAAAAGCAAGTATGGCTCTCAGCCACATCTCCTGTACTTTATTGTATTTTTTACTAGGGTAACAATTGCCCTTTTATCCAAAAATGTAAATTTTTTTAGCTAATTCATCATCTTATTCCAACACATCTTCATCCACCCAACAATTTCTAATGTTTGGAATAATTTACCAATCAGCAACGAGACGTCGCGACCACAACCGTAATCACAACCATGGTCAGCATGGACAAATTGTTACCAACCCATACCCTTACAAGCCGATTTCCAATTTTTTGAATATTAAAAGCAACAAATGTTTGGAACGACAACCACAAATTCGTCAACAAATATTTAATTTTAAACAACAATTTCAACAAATGTTCAATCGCACCACCATTTTATACTCAACTAATGCCACCATCTACTTCTCAATCACCTTCATCCATTAAAAAAAACTAGAAAGAAAAACCCGTTGATGATACAATCACGAGGCAATAATGGGATGATGATGAAGCTTTGTCGTAAGAGATACATTGGATCGGCATTTATGAGGATCCCCACGTTGGCGACAATCAAGATGCTAATGGTTTTTGAAAACGAATACACAAAAAATTTTCCAGGCTTCACCCGAACAAACCACGTACGAAGGAGTCATTGATTGGAAAATGGAAAGACTTGAGGATAAAAACAAAACAATTTTATTCAATAATGTCGGAGTTGAAGGCCATCGACAATCGGGTGTCGATGACGACGCTATTATGCAAGCGGCTTTGAAAGGATACAATGCGCTATACAAAGGGGATTTCACACATTTCGAAATATATGAGTTCTTGAGAAAAAAAAAAGCAAATGGAAAAACCTCATATGAAGCTATCCTTATGGATTTGGGAACCAACGAATACGCCGAGCTACGTGATGCATTTCATGCAGAAAAATATACAATCCAACACCCACCCAGGAGGCCATGTCCGGCCAAACAACAAAAGTCAATGTCAATGGGCTAAGTTCGAGTGAATCTTTGTTGATATTGCAACAGTTCAAACGAAAATATCAAAAAAAAGCTAATGTCAGACATTTTAAGGACACACAAAAATCTGAGTCAAAGGAAATCAAGTAGTTGGAGAAAGAAAAACACATCATCCGAGTTCGTTGGTGGCAACTATAATTTAGTATTATTATTATTATTATTATTTATTTTTATTTTTGACATTTTTTTAATGCATTTTTATTTTAAATATCAATGGGATTTGTTATTTTTTTTTAATACGTATTGTGTTTTTAATTAAATAAATGTAAGGTACAAATAGAGGATGATGGGTTATGGATAAAAAAGAGAAGATGGTGATGGTGAGAAGATGGTGTCAACGTGACAGTACTTTTAGTAGGTAATAGGGTGAATGGTTCAGATGGTCTCACGTACACTAGTTTTTAGGAACCACCTTTCATAACAATTTACTTAAAACCATATAAAAATGTATTCGTCCTCTCATCGCCTCTTGTCTCCTTCACCTGGGTGACCCTTTTCCCCTTTCTCTCGCGCCATGAGAGTGACCCTTTCTCGAGGGTGACTCACGCTTGGATCGTCCGCATCCAAATATCTTCCTCATATCTCCCAAGCTTTGACGTGAACCAAGAGAATATTTGTCTATTTGACATTGATAATAGTACGTGCCATAAGGATATACTTGATATGTAACATTTTATGATTTTAGGAGCTCAAATAATATAAATATAGAAAGAAAAAATAATAAATGTGACTAATTTGATAGACCTACAAGTATGTCTAAAAATTTGAAGCTAACACATGACAATTCAAATGCAGGGGCGGAACTACGTATAAAATAGGGTTAGTCCGGGCTACGGGTCTGCTAAACCCATGTAGTTTATTTTTTTTTTTAAATGATGTATTCTTTATTGGTGCTACGGTCAAATATATATGAGATCCCGGTCAATGTAACTAACTTTAACTTTCGAAAGATTTTACAATCAATAAAACTTATAAAGATGTACTTCTACAACATGAAAATTACCAAAAATGCCAAAAACTCTAAAAACTAGCTAAAAATAGCAAAAAAACCTTTAAAAACTGTTAAAAATCGTAACAATCTGGTTGTTAAGGTTACTTTTTGCCGATATAAGGCTAGTGAAAAAATTTGTGCTACGGGTCATTTTCAATACTGGTTCAATTCCGCCAGCGATCAAATGTTAAGATTATGAGAGGGAATAAGTGAAATTTATATGTTAGCATCAGATTTTTAAGCATATTTTTAAATCTACTAAGTTAAAGTATTTCATTATTCATATTATATAAAGTATGAAAAATGCTAAATGCAGCCCTTATGGCTGTACTTAACGTGCATAAAAAAGTTGTATTTTTCATATCAAAAGTTCACCCCTTGAATTTTATGGTAAGTGTACAACTATTTAATGCACTTTATATACACCCCTTCGGGCTTTGTTTAACAAAATCCATAAAGTATTTCATTATTTATATGTTAGCACCAGATTTTTAAACATATTTTTAGATCAGTTAAAATATTTCATTACTCAAACTTATTGCTATTTCCACCCTCTTTTTATGCATTAACCGTTTGTACCGTATAATAAACAATGCCCCATATTTTTAGATTACAAATATAGAATGGCATTAATGTATCAGCTTTTCCACCACGTTTATGTAGGACCGATATTAACCGTACTGCATTATGAGAGACATGAACCACGAATGGTAGGGGTCAAACTAGTGAAAGCTCCTTCCTCTGCACCTTCCTACGTACGTGCACATTGTATCCACCTATACACGTGTTGCTATTTCCACCTTATAAGACAAAAGACTGTATAATAAACAATATATATCGTACAAGTGTTTTATACAGAAAAGGGGTGAAAATAGACACAAAAGTGATGGAAATAGAAAGACACATAAATTCTTTAGACATATAAATATAAATTCTTTAGAAAACTACTTTGTCTTTTTGTATAAAAATTTTAAAAAAACACATGACACAATTTGAAATATAAATTCTTTAGAAAACTACTTTGTCTTTTTGTATAAAAATTTTAAGACAACACATGACACAATTTGAAATACCATGTAACAATTTATCTATCTATGCTTCTATATTACTTTATAAAAATTCTAACCCCTTTTATTTTTGGAAAGTGTTGAAAAAAAGATATGCAAAATGACTCAATTGCCCTTAATGAACCCCCATTTTTGGAAGTAGTTATAAGAAATTACCCAATTTGCCCTTAATTAACTAATTTACACCTTAAACTCTTATCTTCTTATTTACACCCTAAACCCTTATCTTCTAAAATATCTCCATTGCCACCTTTTACATCAACCTACACCACTCGACACCGCTACCAATAGTCCCCGTCATCACCACGAATCACCGCCACCACCACACCGCCGTCACCACCACCGCCGCCACATTGCGCGGGTACCATGCTAATTTATTTTTTATATAAAATTTCATTAAGTCAACCCAATAACTGTAACATGATGCTCCAAATTAGTGATTAAATACTTATACCCAGATTTGAACTTGGACCTCTTAGAGAGGCAAATGTTCTCACTTTCTCCTTTAGAATTCCACGAGCGTAACAAAATTTTAATTGATTCAAATTTCAATAATAAATGTTGAGAGTCGTTCATCAAAACAACATTTGGAGCTTATCTATACATAGGGGCTGGTTATTGTAAAATAAATATTTAAGTAAAATAAATATGATAAGATCTTGACCATTAGATCATGATAAAATTGATGCACGAAGATTCATAAAGCACAAGTATATACACTGATGTACTAATATTTTCATGATGCACAACGATTTTTAGTTAAAAAAAGACTTGTTTTATTTTAATACTTGTTTTATTTGAACCAGAACCTATATATATATATATAGGGATTGGTTCAAATAAAACAACTATTAACGTAAAACAAATAAAATAATCATTCATTCTTAATTGAAAATCATTGTGCAT
>JAOEHQ010024296.1:0-14082 GCA_025447715.1 Asclepias incarnata
ATGGGCGCCACTGAAATTGGTTGGGAGGGCTGGTTGGGAGGGCTGAAGGGTTGAAATGAGTTGACAGAATTTTATTGGTAAAATTTGGGAGGGTTGGATATTTCAAAAGCATGACTCCTTCCCCCCTAATGAGAATTTTTTTTTATAGATGTGTTATAAGAGAGGTATGAAGCGCCATGATAGGAGCTATTGCTTAGTTTAATGTATCTTTTTATGTTGTTTTTAAAATTTTCTTTTATTAGATTATTAAATTTTATCGTAATAAAAAATAATTTTATTTATAATAATCTTTTGGATTTTGCTATAAATATGGTTAACACTTTTTAACATAAATACTAATATTAAGACACACTCCGTAAGTTCTAATAATCTCCCTTCTCTGTTTTTTTTTTCCATATATATTCTAGTTATGAGAGTGAAAATTTATGATGTTTGAGTGGTTATGTATCTGTTTCTGCTATAGAGGCTTGTTAGCAATTTCCTTATTACTTTTGCATTTTATTTAATTTCCAAATAGTTAAAGTGATAAATGACAAAATTAATCAGAATATTATTATATATATAACAATTAAGGAATCCTTAGCTACAGTGAAGTTTTGTGAACCAACTCACTTAGGTGAGTTGGCCAGGGGTATCTTTCAAATCCACTATGTGGGCCCCCGGGGTGAGTTTTCCCTCGGGTCTCAGGTTCGAGCCTGGGGTTTCTCATCTGAAAGGAATTTTTCATGAGGAGGGGGTTGGAGGTCCAGAAAATCTCTGGTTAAAATTGTCTCCAACAGTCTGAATCGAAACTAACTTTGCAAAAAAAAAGTTTTGTGTTTTTGGGTTTCTACCACGAAAGTTTGTTTTCATTTACAATTTGCCCCTCTGAGATGCATATCATTTAACATTTTGCCCGATCTCCATTAGTGAGCAAAACCCCGATCTTCATCATTTCTCTGCCTCATAACTCTCCTCACCATCATCAACCCCTGCTCCTGTTTCCCATCTTCCCACCCAAACCTTTTCACTCTCTTCTTCATACTTTTAATTTCTGGAAGAGGATGAATTTGAAGGCTTCCCTGTTGAAGCCCCACTTGAAGGAGGCTAGGGATTTACAGAGGTTTGGGAAATTGACACCAGGTAATAGGAATTGTACTTTATTTTTGTTGATTTAGTTAGTGTTTTATAACTTAAAACCGACATTTACGAAAACAGACAAATGGCATTGCTATGAATTTATCCCAACTCTTTATCGATGTTAACTTATTTAGGTGTTTGATCACTACTACAAAAAGAGGAATTAGTTTATGGTTATTTTACACGGTTAACAATAAAACTGTGTAAAATGAAAAAAATAGAAATTTTAACACGATTGATTATAAAAATCCGTGTAAGAAACTATATCTATTTTACACGGTTAACAATAAAACTGTGTAAAATGAAAAAAAAAAACGAAAATTTTGACACGGTTGATTATAAAAACCATGTAAGAAATTACATCAATTTTACACGGTTAAAAGCAAAACTATGTAAAATGGGAAAAACGGAAATTTTGACACGGTTGTTTGTTAAAACCGTGTAAAATGCTCTGCCTATTATACAGACTTACTGCTTTTCTATGTCTTTCTCTTTTTTTTTTTTCAAAGGATTCTTTCACTTCACTTTCAGATTTTTCCTTTTTCAAAGATATTTTCGATGCTTTCATAGATGAAGAAGATTTCTTGTCAAATATTCACTCAATTTCTAATATTCAATTAACACCCAAAGTAAGTTCCCTCTAATATAGATCTAGCTTGTATTTTTATAGATCTATTGTTATTTTATATTTGAGTTGTGATAGAGAGACCTAATATATAAACCTACAAAAAAACCTAACCATAATATGCTCACTATCATTCAAAATCAAAATCTTGAATAGATCTTTTTCAATAAAGCCATTCATAAATTACATACCAATTTAATATATTTTTGTTTTTATTGCTCTTTGATAAACCTTAGTACTAGGATCCTTCTGTTACCAACTCCGCCTTTTTACTTCATCTCGTCACCGTTGATCGCATAACACTCTTTCCTCTGCCACCCACCACCACACTCACCAATAAACACCACCCAACTCCTATGTGTCTCCACAATTCTCTACCAACAACGAGACTCACCGAAATATAGACTTCACAAATCCCTCTCAAATTGCAACTTCCATCTCACCTGTGAATTTTCCCTTTAAATCTGCAACAAATTCCCAATATTCAAGGAAACCCATTTACAAATTTTTCAAATTTACACAAACCCATAACTTTAATCACACACCCCTGAATGTTAGAATGGATGAAAAAAAAACCCACTTAACATTGATCCATGAATATCATCTATTCACATTCCATGCAAATCCACCAACAAAGTAAATTTTTTAGCATAAATACGAACGATCGATCAAAGTGCAGATACGATGATAAGTTTGGGTAGAAGGTCTAATGCGATAAGATGGGTCAATGAGAGAGATTGATATTTACTAATTATTAATCAGGGGTATAACAGGAATAACATAAAATATTAAATGGGCTATTTAAAGCCATGACAGATGTTAATTATTTAGTGGTTAGGTTAATCTTTAGGCTTTTTATTTAGGTCTCTTTAACATTTTTCTTATTATATCAATGACTTATCTATTTTCTCCAAGGGTGATGATCTGTAACCACTAATTTTTAACCGCACACCACTAAATATGCTTTAAGATATTGTACAGTACAATAACTTAAAACATATTTAGTAGTACATGACTAAAAATTGATGGTGTACGGATCATTCCTTTTTCTCCAACTATGACTGTCCTTTTCTTATTTTCTATATGGCACTCTTGCTTTCAGGTCTTTGAGTTTTTTTAATGTTCTAAACGAGATCATCAAAATATACCCCTAATAATTTTTGTGTACATAATATTAGCAAGGGAAGTGTTTACCTACTTTATTTTTTAAACATTTTAGATTAGTTTTTACTAAGAGACTCAATTTGATTACAAGTAAGTCTCTAATTTTTACTTCTAACAATCCGAAGTTATCATGTCAAAATTACTTTAATAATTTCAAATCATACAAACTTTTAGGACTTATATTATTTTTTTCAATAAATTTTTTTATTTTCAAACATGCTAAGTTTCCATTACTTTTATTTTTATTTTATTGTTTTCTTCAACATTAGTTTCATTATTTTTTATTTAAAATTGTACTTCAAAAATCTTAGGAGGATAATTATTACTTAAAATAATGGTTTTCATGATAAATAGTGAGGAGCATTTTAGCACAAAAATCTACGTTAAAGGTAACATAGTTTATAAAGTAGAAGTGTTTTGAATTTTTCTATAAAATTTTTGGACCACTCTGTGCAATGCATGAAAATTGAATGTATTTCAAGTTGTTTTGTAGGGAATAAAATTCTATTAAGTGATGTAATTATAATGGTGTTCGCCGATGTAGTTCTGCGAGTACTTTGTTAATCTTCTAATTCACTTAAAGATAGGTTCAAGAAGTTTAAATAATTACTTGATGACATGTCATGACTCGCTAATGTAGAATCAGTGCTCATGAATCAGAATCAGAACAAGACAACCATCGTTGGTCAGTGAGTATTGACAAATCATTCACCGACTTGTTGTAAACATTCGACAGAATTGTGCGCCAAAATGTATTGTAAGAATTCACTCGAGTATCTGCAAGATGACCTGACGTGCGTTTTACGACAGCAATTTACACTTGATGACTGTGCACCATCAAACATTAAATGTTCTTGTCAGATTCCCATCAAACATTAAATGCCAAGGGCAAGACTCCACTAAACGATTGACATGCGGATTCCACTAAAGTAATATGAGTAACTTTGTCTATAAATAGACACTTCTACAACGATAGAAGATAGACATGCATGCACATAGAGTGAGAAAAGAAATCTTATCGAAAGTGTGATACGTTAAGCATTTCACCTTATGCATGTAACTCCGTGAACTAGATTAGCAACTGCTCACTGACCCTCCTTAGTGAGTAGCCCTCAAGTTCAAGTCGAATACTTTTAAGTGTGTTCTAGTGTTCGACTAGGAGTATTTAATTGTCATTCAATTAGGTGAGTTTAAGTTTTGTGTGTCAAACTTATCTCCACAGATCACATTGTAATTCATTGATTCAAAAATCAATAAAAAAGTTATCCATTGAAAAGAACACCTTTGTATTGTGCCTTTTATTTGTCGTGTTTGTGAACAAATCACCATAGGGGTGGGACCAACGTGTTTTGTTAGGATACATGTCTAAAAAGTTAGGAGTGACGGTGATTGGTATGTGTGGTAATTGTGTAAAAGATGAAATTATAGTGATATTATGTTACAAAATTAATTTTTTATTTGAATTTTATTACATTTATTGTTATGTCGACTTTTTAATTTATAGTAATATATTAAAATTCTGTTTAATTAATTTGAATTTATTTTGACTTAATTTTTATTAGAATACTAAATACAAATATAAAATAGTATAATTTGTGTATTTATAAATTTAAATTTTAAAACACAACTCAAATATTTTATAATGTAGTATAGATAATTTGGATTATAACAATCTAACAAATATGCAAGAAAATCAAAGGGGTTAACATGTAATATCAAAAACTGGAAGGGCCATTAAAGGAAAAAGGTGCCAAAGGCAAAGAACCTGTATCTTTGGAAGTCATCTTCTCCGTCAATAACCTGTAAAAAATTTTCCCATTAAGTTTTTTTCTTTTTCTCTAATTTATGGGTCCAATTAATTTGTAGCCATAAAAAAAAATATATTTCATTCATCACAAGAAAACATTTAATAGTATCAAATTGCACGAAAGTCAGATAATATTCATCGGTTGATTTGGAATTTGATGCCCCAATATTTGTGAGTGCCGTCAGATAATATAAATCCTTTTCATTTGTCGTGTAAAAAGTGTTCTCCTTTTACATTTTATTCCATTCAAGGTTTGAAGCAAGGTCACCATCGTATGTCTTTGGTGACGGCAGTCAGGAACGTCGCCTAGCTTCACGGTGGTGGTCTGTAAGTAATTAACCCGCAACACAATCATTATTTTTAACTAATTTTCTATAAACCCCATTAATGTAATACCCATAATTCCATAAAATGCTCCGTTCAACTTTGAGCTTTGTAAATTACTGCAGCAATCCCAAATTAGGGTTTAGATACACCCAAAGATATACATTAGTTAATGTTAAATTAAAATGGGCTAAAGATAATTTACTAGACACAATAGTAACAGGTCAAACAGGCCTCAAATCAGCTTGGATTACCATGTCTATTATATCTGCTGATCCTAACGGTTGCGTCCCGGTGTACCGCCTTTCGGGTCGTCGAAGAGGCCAATTGGGTCTCCCTCCAAACCTTAAAGTTTCAACCTTTTTAAGAAAATACCCAAATATATTTGATGAGTTTTATGTTAAAGATAGTGGTGGTACTCTTGTTCCATGGTTTAGATTGACCCACGATGCTATGGCGTTGAATCGAGAAGCTGATGTTGTTTTTCGGGAAAATGAGAGGGATTTTCTTGACAGGGTCTGTAAGCTTCTTATGATGACGAACGGTTTGATTCTTCCGTTATCAATTATTGATCAGTTGAAATGGGATTTGGGTTTGCCTTATGATTATGTTGAGTCTTTTTTACCGAATTATCAAAATATTTTGTCTTTAGTGAGAATTGATGATCAGCGTGTTGGTTTAAAGCTTGTTTCTTGGAGCGATGGGCTTGATGTTTCTTACTTGGAAAGGAGTGCGATTTTGCAAGGTAGGGAAGAGGATGCTTTGAATGGTAGGTTGGGTTTTCGTGTTGGATTTCCGAGGGGGTTTGGGTTAAAGAGGAAGTCTATAGAGTGGTTGGAGGAATGGCAGAGGCTTCCGTATACTTCCCCATATAAGGATCCGAGTCATTTGGATTCACGAACGGATGTTTCTGAAAAGAGAATCGTGGGCGTGTTTCATGAGCTTCTGCACCTTACGGTGCAAAAGAAAACTGAGCGACATAATGTTAGTAATCTTAGAAAGCCTTTGAATCTTCCTCAGAAGTTTACCAAGGTTTTTGAACGTCATCCAGGCATTTTCTACATTTCGAAGAAGAACAACACACAAACAGTTGTTTTGCGGGAAGCTTATGATGGTAACCGACTTGTTGACAAACACCCTATTTGTGACATCAGGGATAAGTTTGCTTGTTTGATGAAGGAAGGATTTCTGGATAGGAGTCGTGGACTATATAAAAAACAGATTGCGATAAATTCTGGTGAAAAAGATGATTTACATCATATTTCTGAGGCTGAATTTTGTGAAAATGGAATTGAAACTGAAGAGGAATCGGAGGGTCATATGTTTTCAGAATACGAATCTGATGAAACTACTCATCTTTTTCGATTGTGCGAATAGTATTCGGTTGTTTGGCTTATACTCTAAGTTACGACTATTTTTCATATTTACTTGGAATATGTATACTCCGTAAGCTGACCAACATTTCAAATCATTTATTTCTGAGGAATGACTAAAGGGTAAGAAGTAAGATCAGTAGTGAACTTTAATCATTGTAATCATACCACCCTTATCGTTAAATTGAAGGATTTTTTCATTCAGTAGCGTATGAAATCGGAGCATGCTTTATCATACTAGAATAATTTTTTTTACCTACACACTCTTTTTCAATTGTCAGAACGTGATTATATTTATACCTGTATTCAATATAAGTCATCTGCTGTCTTGTATGAAGTTATAAATCAGTACTCCCTGGGGACAGGGTGCCCTCCTGTACCCTTTTTTTATTTTTTATATTCAGTTAATAGGTAGACGAGAAGTTGTATAGGTTACAAGTGTAAAACAGCAATCTACTTTAACCCTTTATAGCAATGTATTACAGTAGATAGAAGGAAAGAAAGAAGAATGAAAACCTAACTCAATGAATGAGTACGGGTTGGCAGAGATCAAAGCTGCTCATTTATGAGGAATCGATGAAGTATGCACGCAGAATCTGCTAACCCTTCTGAAGTTTACGGATTTGTAGGAGCCATTTCAACAGTTGTCGCTACAGGTATTCTCCGTCTTTTACATTTGTTCAAAAATCTTCTTGCATATCAAGTTAAAAGAGAGGCATAAATAGCTAAAAAGAAAAGAAGCCAAAATGATTGAAAGTCACCCAAAGTGTTTTCTTATTGCAAAAATATTATAGTTCATTGACCCAACCTATTTTGATGTGTATAAAAATGACCAGTTTTGCTGTTGCCGGACTCGTCCGTCCACCCATTTTGTCACCTTTGGTTCACATCTACGATGATCGCCTAAATGACTGAAAGTCGCCCAAAATGTGTTGTTATTGCAGAAGTATTATCCTTCGTTGACTCAGCCTGTTTTGACATGTATAAAAATGACCAGTTTTGCTGTTACCGAATTCGTCCGGTCCACCCATTTTGTCACCTTTTGTTCACATCTACAATGACTGCCTAAAAGCATTTGGCGGAGTGAGTGAGTGACAATATCGCTCTATCACATCAAAATGGTTACCCAATACGAACCCAGTTATATACAATTGATTTGAGTATGTGTTGAATGTTGTAAGCGTCCTCCAATAATGACGAACTTAAGGAATGTTGTTGACCATGGTGAGTAGCTTTAAGAAACAATGACAATGCAAAAAGGTATCTGTCAAGAAGGAAATGATGGTAAATAAAGGACTATTTGCTTTTGTAGATTCTTTAAATTCTTATCGGGGTAAGTTTTTATCTTGTCCAACTGTCTGGAATGAAACTTCTGTGGGTTTATAGGATTCCAATATTATTTTACTTTGTTGTGCCGACAGTTATCTTCATGATATGGGATTATGGGCATACATTCCTGATACTTGGTTACATTCTATTGGGATCTTCTACTATCCTAGCAAGTCCGTATGCATGACCCCTTTTAGTCCTTGCTTTCCGCTTGCTTTGTATACCATGATCTGAATTTCTCCTCTAGGTTTTCATTCTATAAGAAAAAGTGAGATGATATCATTTGAACGTCTAGAAGAAAGATGTTAGAGGTGGCAATTTCAACCAGTTACTTATGAATGGGTCGTTTCAGTTATGTATTACCTTTAACAGGTCAAACGTGTAAATTCAAGATAATAGTTTAAATTGAATTGGGTCAAATGGGTCGAAAAGCTTAGATTATTATTCAGATAATCTATATCTTTGTAGACTTGTATTATACACACAACTTATCTATAATAAAATGAAAATTTTGGACAAAAAGTTTTCTTAGTCAACTGAACTTGTACAAATTTACCTCAGTACCTGATTTGACCTGGACGTATTTTGAGTTACTCACCCTGCTCGTTTTGATACCATTAGATAACCTACATTTGCGGCACTTGTTAATTTGTGATTGAATCTAATATTCGGATGTCATCTTTCAGGTATTGGGACTGGCACTTCCAGCTTACACCATCGTGACAGCTGCAACTATCTTGCTATTCTACATTGGCCTCAACTTTATGGCAACTCCACCCCCGACATCCCTGAACTCGATATATGGTGAGCTGGTTTTTCTAATGTCTAAGATTGCTTACTGCTTAAAGTACAAAATAAAGAGTTGTGGTGTAAGCAAGTTAAAACAAACAAGCAATAAGTAGCCCGAGTTCAATTCCCTCAAATGAAACCATTATTTGGATTCGACACAGATGCTTTTAGGGATCTACTCGTGAATGTTCCGCAAGTTTAGTATTTTATATTTTTATGGATATTTTTGGCAGATGAAAACAGCAAAGATCCTGTGTGCTTTGATCCTGCATTATACGAAGATGACTGACCCATCGAACCTTACTCTGATATCAGAATCGATCAGATCAATAAGCTAATGTTTAAAGATTGGAAATAACATTTAACTATCAGATATGCTGATTGTTCTTTGAGGTATTCAATTGCATAGTGGTATATTTTCGAGCACATATTCATCATTCGATGCTATTTAATTTAAGTTTTACAAGTCTTTTGTGATTGACCTTGTTATAAATTTGTTCTATTTAACCTGTTGATATGGCGTGATGACATCATTGAACAAATAACTGTGCATGTATATAAAATTTTCACCTTTTTTTATGGTAGTTTTGTAATAAAATGAAATTCTTGAGTTGTAGTATTTTTATTTTGAAGTTTTTTTTAGGCAGAAGTGATTACCCATATCTTTCTATATCATACAACTATTTCATTCATGTAGAATCTCAATAATTCTAAGTGTTGCAATATTAAGGCGTTGTTATTTATGTCACTAACAAATTCAAATATGATGTGTCTTCTTATAAAACATTGGATTCAAAAGATGTCTTTATGTGTTCATTTTCATTGTGGGTTTTTGATTTCTTTGGTTTGATTGGTTCAGGTTTAAACCTGACTGACCCATGTTTAGTTAATCCATTACTTAACCCGTTAATATCTTTAGGCCCGTTTTTAGAATTAAATCAACAATCAGAGGCAACCTGCCAAGTTTATTTAGAACAGTCGTGTGTATTCAGTTTATTTTAACATACCATGTTATGTTATTCGTATGTATAAAGTAGTCTTTTTGAGTGTTCGAAATGTAATGGTCGTGGAAGATAACAATTATGCTGCAAATTGAATCCCATTGGCTAGCTATGCACTTTAAGTATCTGTTAGTCTTGAAGGCAGTTGGTTGATAATCTACGAACACCGCTTGTGTATACATGGATCTAAAAACTAGGTCTTAGTAAAGTACATCACAAATTATGATGTGTGGCGTAGGTTGAGTTTTTCAAGTAATATTGACTTTTGATCAACAAGTTGCATCTGGCTCTTCTCTCTATTCAGCCTATCATTTCTTGTGGTAGTCCTTTAATTGATCTTTTGATTGTCATATGTTTATGTTGTCAATTTGAATTGATCATGAGCCTACCCCTGTGGATCTTTGTTTTCTTCTATGGCACTGCAGAAACCAGGATGCTCATCCTTTTGTAGTGGAATGCTTCTATTTTTATTTGTGGGATTTTGTATATTGTTGATGATAATTAATAGGTCTGCAAGCCTTTGGATTTTTGTTTATGGTGAAGGGTGTTTGTATACCGGGTATTTTTCTCTTTCAGCTGAGGGTTATTTGGAATAAACAAGCAGCCATGGTTTTTTTAAGAATAGTTTGGTATGTTTTTTTTAGAATTGTCTGCAGGATAGTTTTTGGGTATTTGCTAATTGCTCAGTTTTTGGGTCCTTGGCTTTAGGATGGGCTGGTTATACAGTGAGTATTTGGTTTAGGTATGAGGATAGTTTGATTATATCTGGCATCTGGGTATTTTTATGGTGTGGTTTTTGGATGACAAAGCTGAATAGGTAGTAGGAATAATGATTGGGGTCATATGGGTTGTAGTGGGCTTCTTAGGATCTTTTTGTTAATAGCAGAGTGTATCATAATCAAGTTATATAGGTCTAAAAGGGTTGTAAAAGTGATATAGTTCTGGATAGGTCATATAAGTCATTAGAGGTCTCATGGGTCATTACTTTTTCTTTTTTTTTTTAGAATGAAAAATTTCATTAACTTGTCAAAAAGGAAAATGATTACAACCAGAGAATATACACACTAACAAAGCTATATATTTACACAAAAATGAAACTGATAGAATCAAAGATTCGGGCAGGAAACTTTTTATTTGAATTGATATAATGGGCCTGATTCGAGAGGGGCAAGTCTCCAATTATACTATACTTTGATAATGAAAACTAGAATGAGAAATATGAAAGTAAAAGGTCTGCTTTTATCCGGGGCGTTATGGAGAAGAGTGATTGATTCGTTACATGGTTCCAGTAGAGGATGGCATTCGGTTCCTGTTAATGTTTCTATCTCGGGGGTTTGGAAAGCTATCATTGGATCGGTGGATAGGTTTAAGGTACAAGGTAACTACATTTCTAAGTTAATTAAAGGAGTATGCGGTAAAGGTGATTCTATTCGTTTTTGGTTGGATCCTTGGCTATCCGATTGTTGTTTAAAAGATGTCTACCCTTTACTTTTTAAGATGGAGAAGGAGAAGAGATGTAGTGTTAGTAGTCGTTTTTGTATGGAGACTAAGATGTTTGTGGGCAGCCCTGATTGGTTTGCGGTTCCTTTTAACAACGAAGTTTTGGAGGAGTGGCTTAGCTTTCGGAGTTTGATTGAAGGTGCTCGTATTTCTGATGCCAATGACAAGTGGGTTTGGACCGCAGGTAACAAGAATCACTTCTCGGTCAGGAGTGTTAAACATTTAATCAACAGCTAAAGAGATACTAATGACAGATACAAATTTAAGTGGGCGAAGGGGATCCCGAAAAAAGTGAACGTTTTTATGTGGCGGGCAGCACTTGATAGACTTCCGACTTATATGTCCCTTCAGGTGCGCAATTGTTATTTTGGTTCTACACTTTGTGGTTTGTGTGATGCTTGGAATGAAACCAGCGAGCACCTTCTGGAGCACCTTCTGTGCTACTGCCAGTTTTCTGCTGGCATTTGGGACAAGGTGGGTGAGTGGTGCAAGGTTGGAGGTATTGTTGCATCTTTGGTCAAGGAACTAATCGAATTTAGCAATAAGTGCGGTTTGTATAAGAAGGCAAGGAAAATGATCAAAATCATAATCTTTACAACTTGTTGGTGCCTATGGAAAGTGAGAAACGACAAGGTGTTTGAGCAAGCGACGATTAGCACTCAACAGGTGTTACTTGAAGGGAAGACTTTTGGTTTTTTATGGTATAAATGTAGATTAAAACAAGGTTTTATTTCTTGGGAAGATTGGAATAACTTCATTGTAAGTTAATTTTGTTTTTTTGGTGTCATTCCGTAATTACGGAATGGTGTGATATATAATGAGAATGACACATACCTTTCAAAAAAAAATAATATGTTTACAAGTTTTTATGTGAAATAATACTCTTAATACCTTTTGGTTTGTTTACGGTTTTATTATTGAATCTCTATAAACATCTATTTTATGATACATTTTTTTCATCTCAAGTTCTACGATTTGTTTTTGTTGTTTATAATTTACAAGGAATCACTTAGAAATACCATAAAAACATGCAACGCACGGGTATAACCTAGTATTAACTAATTAACTAAACTTTAACATAGGTTATTATCTCGAATATGTAACTCGAGAATTCAGTATCTTATGTCAAGATACTAGATCTATCAAACAACAATTTATTTCACACCCTAAAACACCAAAACGCAAAAACAATGCAACTAGATCGAGGACATCTAGTAAACAACTTCAACAGGCTGGAAACCGTTCTTAATGGATGCTACAACTGCATCAATCACCACTTGAGTCTTTCTACTAATGATCTGCCACTTAGTCTCGGGTTTAGCCTCATTATCGCGAATTCCCTGAACCAGTCGAGCAAATTCATGAACCATTAACGCTTCTTGAGGAAGATCGGTTGTGATTTTATACTCACTCGGCTCAGGCACACACCCAATTGACAATTCCGCCCACCTAGAATTCGCTACTGCATAAAATGGTCCAACCTTTTCATTAAACGGGATAACAAAGTCGTGAACACGAAAGTTTCCTTTCGTACCAAGCGCAACGATGTCCATGCATAAATTCGTAAGGAACGAACAATAGAAAGTGGCTACTTTTCCTTCCTTTTCCCAGTTTAAAGAAGCGCCACATGATAATAGTACCCCTAAATCGTTGTACTCAGGGTAACGAAGCGCGGTCACTGTTTTTGGAAGCTCGTAATCGTAAGACCATAAAATAGCTCGTATGCTATACCAACCTGTATCCCCAAGAGCTCCAAGGGAGTCTAGATTTGGGTTAACACGAATATCGTTCTTAAGGAAATCGCCTTCTCCTACATATGAGAAGGTGCTATGGACCTATACAAATAAATATTACACAAGTCTTCTTAGGATTTCTCACCCTTCAAAAATAATCAAGACTAGATCAAAGAACTAAAACAAACATATATATAACTCAAAAATCCAAAACGAAAATTATTGACGATTAAAGATACTAGAATCGTATCCGCACAATAACGTGAGAACCAAAACAAGGATGAGAACTGTGAGAACCGCTATTTCCCCTCCCTCTTTTCCCTTTTTGGTATGGTTTTTTAATTTTTAATTTTTGATTTTTTTTGTTCTTTTTATTTTTTTTTTTAATAAAAACCCATTCCAAAAAACAATTTAAAAAACAAAATTTCAAAAAAATAAAATTTCTATGGGTTTTGTGTTGAAAACGGATGGAGACGGTACGGGCGTAGCCCTTACGCCCGTTCAGGGGGGCTTCGCCCTTATCGGTCTAGGCCTCAAGGAATTTATAAAAGGGTTGGAGGCTGAACGCATTTGGGAATGGTTTGGATTTGATGGACAGCGATCCAAGAGATGGTAGTGGTTGGATACAGTACGGGCGTAGCCCTTAGCCGCACGGGCGTAGCCCTTAGAGATGGTGATGATAAGAGTTTGTGAGTCTCGTAGTGAGAGAGAAAAATGATAAAAAGTTTTGACAAAAAATAAAAATGAAGGTATAAATAAAGGGCATAACATATATGCTTCTAGTAGCATATTTATACATGTTTCTCCCCTCACAATCTTTAAATTTTTTTAAAACATTTAGCCATGTGATTGAAATCAATGTGAGAGAGAGCTAGAAGCATATATGTTATCCCCATAAATAAATAGATGTTTAAAAAAATAAAAGATGATTTTTTAGTAATTCTCACCGTTCTCATCTTTATTTTTGGTTTTCACTTAATTACTTGATCACTTCGGTATATATATATATATATTCTAACAAATTGATGATAGTTCGAAATACTATTTTATAAAAAGAATCAGAATTTAAAGTGATATGATTATATGAGAATTCCTTAATTAGATATGCCTGTGAGAACTTTTCAAAAAAAAGAAATGCCTGTGAGAATATATGTCCACATATATGATATCGTTTACATAATAAAAAGACAAACATATATACCGATTTGAGTTGACCAAATCTGTGCTGATCAGAAAGGACCTCCTTCATCTTTGCAGTCCGTGGATGATGCATCCACATGGTAGCATCCATGAACTGCACCCCACTCGATTCACAAGC